>VMBQ01004914.1:13793-75646 GCA_007657795.1 Dreissena rostriformis
TTTTTTTTGTTTTTAATTAAACTATACAAGAAACACTCGTTGAATGAAACAACAGCATGCTCGCTGAGTCTTGAGCGAGCATACTAAACTTTTATTTAACTCGTTCAATAAAACCAGTTTGGACTATGTGTTATTCATTCAAAAGAAAACATCCTCTAATTTCACATAAAACACAGGTCTACTTGTATGTGCAATACTACACCCTGAACAGTAATGCTGATCTTCGATCTTTCCTTTGTGCACAAATTTGGACCACATGCTCAGCGTTAATTATTCTATCCCTATATCCATTAATTACTACCCCTCATCGGTGAAAAAAGACTTTACTTCGTATGTTTGGTGTGTTATGTACCCACTGTTATTTTTTAAAATTGGACGTCTTGTTTGCTTGTTTACAAAATAATACACCTAACCCCCTTTAGCCCTCACTTTTTAATGCATTTTTCGAATTTTAATAGTTTTATTTTTTTAAAGTTTGAAACTGAATTATACGCACGGGCGTACTGCCGTATGCCTAGGTACGCCCCTTGCGCTGCCATTATTTCGCAACTCCCGAGCAGCTTAGGCCGGAAATCGTGAGCAGTGAAAAACATTTCAGCGCTGTACCACTTCTGTTGCTGGTCTCATTGTAACTTGTGATCAAAACATTACCTGAGTGGTGTAAATAAAACTTTTTTGTCGGAATTGTAAAAAACTGGCCTAGTGTGCGGATAAAATATTCCCAGGTTTAGTCATAGAAATGATTTTCACATTGAATGTTTCACATTTTTACTCCGCTAGCAAGTGTGTTTACATGTGTTTTTGTTTCTGTTGTTCTTGTTCGTAAGGCCTGTCGACGGCATTTTGGAATCATCTTAAACCGTTTTACAATCACTCCTATATCTTCATGAAAATAAACATGTTCATTATGAAGTGTTCTCACGAGTGCGTTACAGGTTGTCATTTTCACGCACGTTATGACCACATTGTGCAACATGTGCAATTATAAGTTCATCGCAGTAGTCAATGCTGAAAAAATTATGATTAAGGATGTGTCAATGCGGCTTATTGAAACGTTACCTCTAAAAAAAAACACGAGCAAGAGTACCTTCAACACCAATGCATTAGAATAAGGTGAGGGCAAAAACACAATGTCACATTTGTTACAACTCATGTTTTAGACTACATATCTACCATTGAACGGGAACATATATAAGACACGAAAATAACGATACAACTTAGCATTATACGTTATATGAAATGACATTGATGACGCAATCATAACCTTCATGACGCAATAATAACCTTGATGGCGCAATCGTAGTTTACTGATAAGGCCAAAAAAAAAATTAGGTCGGTTTCCGGTCTCTTTGGGGAAAAAAACAGGGTCGGAAGGTAGGGATTTTTTTATTTTTTTTTGGTCTTTCGGGTACTAGAATGGAGAAATGAACCGACATACACGAAAATGAACACATTTTTTTTTTGGCGACCCCAATAAAAAGTTGAGGGTCGGCGCCGATTCTGGAGACACGGTCGGGCGACCGGAAACATATGATCCTCGTTATGTGAAAACGGGGATTAATGCATGTGCGTAAAGTGTCGTACAAGATTAACCTGTGCAGTCCGAACAGGCTAATCATGGATGACAGTTTCCACCTTAATTAGATTTTCGCAAAGAAGAGACTGCATTTAAACAAAAAATACGATAAAAGAGGAAAGTTTCGTCCCATATGAGCCTGGAAGCTGCTCAGGCAAATCTGGGACAACACTTTCTGCACATGCATTAGACCCCGTTTTCCCAGAGCGCGGATCATATATGGTTTAGATGTAAAAATAAATAAGACCACGTATATGTCCTGATAAGTTGATGGAAGTGAACCTTAGAAACTACTAAAGTGTCTGATCTGGATTAGATCTGATCAATTGCATGTACAAGGAAGGTCAATTACTATGACAACACATAAACAAATTAATCTGGTGTAACCGTCTTGGAACTAAGCAATCAGATATGAACAGTAAACACGAAATAGGAAGTTACTAGGCAATGCACCAAAATTTCAAGCGATTGTTACTTCCTCATGTTATCTTTCGCAATGATTGGTTCCATGTATTCGCTTATAATCTAAGGGGCGATAGTATGGGTTGCATTATTAAACCAACCATAAAGCTATTCAACTGTATTGAGTGTTGATCAAATACAGCGTGTTCTTTTATTGTATCATAATTGAATTTTCGAAAGTAAAGACCGGTCGATTGTATTGAGGAAGGAATAATAAGATATGACACAAGCGAAGAATGTCGACAGTTTTCCGATATTAGTTTTGCAAGACTGAAATAAATTATTAAAAAAAAAAAATATGTTAAATATACACAGTATAGTGAATAAAGCATTCCACAATTTAATTTAAATAGTTCCAATTATGTTAGGTTCGTGCTGAATTTTCTATTTAACTGACCTTGGTGTATTTATTATCTGTATAATTCATATTTGCAACAATACAAACGTAATTGTATACATCATTAAGGGCGTACTGATATCGTGTACATTAACATTAGTTTAGTTTGCAGATTTTGTACGCAAAATAAATACTCAATAATGTGATCTTTTAGATGAATGTCTATTATTCCTCCGCTGACATTTATGACTTGTCTAATTTAAGTTTGGCTTTATTGTATGTATGGGATTGTGTCGTATCTACCGACATTTCAGTCAATGCACTGTACACAAGCCTATATTTGTGCTTGTGTAAAGTGTTCTCGTATCAAACTGGGTCTGATGAAGTGCACATGATTGAAGGGCTCAATATGAGTCGTGTTCTAAGAAAAATGGGCATAATGCATGTGCGTAAAGTGTCGTCCCAGATTAGCTTGTGCAGTCCGCACAGGCTTATCAGGGGCGACACCCCCCCTCTCTCTCTAAAAAACATAACATGTGCTTTGAACATTTTTTGTATAAGTTGTTAATTATTATTCTGTTTTTATTTGGAAAAAAAAATACACATGTATTAACATTTCAATATGTAACTGTTTCAGATGCCTTGCAATAAAAAACTAAAAATGGAAATTACAAAAACCCTTAGAGCATTGCAGTGACCAAGTATAAGATTGTTGCACAGTCGAAGCAAAGTTGTCTCACTTTGCTCTAATAACATTCAGTAATTATGCAAATATTGATAATATATAGAAAAAACGTGGAAATGGCGTTCTACAGAGACTGTATTTTAAGCAGCTGTGCTGTTTCCATTAGGTCTCAAGCATTAATAAACAAAACAGTGTTTTGTTAAACAAGATTCCGTATTGTTATGACCAAATTCAAAACGCATGGTCAAGTGACATATTTGAATTGTAGTTATGGAAAACTTTGACGGCCAGTTAAGGTAACGGTCTGTTAACTTGAGACCCAAATAAAATTAATTTTAAAAGCAATGTAATCATAAGACATATGCAACCTATTAAAGCAAACACATTTGTTTACAATTTACACGTATGTTAAAAGGTTAACAATTATTTCACATAAATAATTTGATTCAAAATGTAACGGCTGTTAGCTTAACTGGCCGTTAAAGTTTTGAGCAACTGGGCACTGGAGCGTGCGTCCACCAGGCAGTTGCTGGTCTCTGGGTTGCCTTGGTAATAGATCTCGCTGTCGTGAATAAATGTCGTACCTTGCACGCAGCGCTGTCATATTCTTATTACACACTAAGTAATGCAACAATTACGATGTTCAACCCTGTATACAGAGAAGGCACACGGTGTACGCAAACTAAATAACGCAACAATTACGAAATTCTATCCTGCAAAAAGAAAAGGCATGTGGTATAAACTTACTTAATTATGCCACAATAACGAGGTTCAACTATACACACAGACACATAATACGTTATACACACACTAAATAACGTAACAATTACGAAGTTCAGTCCTGAACATAGAGAATGCATACAGTATACACACCTTATAACACAATTACTACGAAATTCAATTTTGAATGCGGATACTTCATACAGTATACACTCACACAATTACGAAGTTCTACTTTGCCCTCAGTGACGGCATATGTTGTACGCACACTAAATAACGCAATAATTAGAAAGTTCTACTCTTCATACAGAGACGGCATACGGTGTACGAAGTTAAGCCCTGAACACTGCGAATGCATACATTATACACACCTTATAACGCAATTATTACGAAATTCAACTTTGCAAGCGGATACTGCATACGCCGGTATACAATCACAAAATTACGAAGTTCTACCTTGCACACAGTGAAGGCATAGATTGTATGCTGTACGCACACTAAATAACGCAACAAATAGAAAGTTCTACCCTGCGTACATTGAAGGCATACGGTGTACAAACACTAAATAACGTAATAAACAGTGAAAGCATAAGATGTAAGCTCACTTAGTATCACAACAATTAAGTTCTACCCTGTTTACAGATCACATATACGGCGTACAAACGAAACAATTACAGTATTTATTCCTAAATTTTCCCTCGTCTGAAAATCCAGGCTGAAGCTTAAAGTTAAAAGACAACACAAAAAGCTACCGTGGTATTTAAAAAGGTTATGATAATCAACTAATGCACGAGACCTTTAAGTTTGTTCGTGCTTTAAAATGTTGACGAGTATTTATAGTCAACATCCTGTTTACATCGCCATGAATATGTTGCATATTCAATTGTTGAGTAATACAAACATTACACTTACATCCAATTTAACTCCTCTTTAATTGCGTTTTAATTTTAAAATCAGTGCTACAAGATAAATGTTTATTTACACGTGAATGTAAATTATTAATTGTGAGCTAAATATTAGGTTCGATGCGTCATTTAACCGGTTTAAACCCACAATGCTTTGCATTTAGCGTGTCAATGTGTTGACACGAGGTTTTATCATGTGGATGATTTATTTCGTGCGGTATGTATATGCGTATATTGTACAGAAGTTCGTCACTGCCTAAAATAAATCACCAGTTCGAGTGTATAGACATTTCTCTCCTGATAATGTTTTTGGCGTTTCTTTATTCATAAAGGTTAAATGAATTGTGAAAACATTTTACTTTCACAGTAAGTTAGGTACCCCACAGTTTGCTGGAATACTAATGTTGATTAGCTCAGAACCATATTGAAATTCTCAATGTTCGGAATGTTCTGAATATAAAGTGCGAACTGGGATTTTAATCATTGAGACTTTCTATATCCTTTTTTACTGGGAAAGTGCATGCTTAATGCGATAACAAAATTTATTGTTACGTCTCGGAATTTCATTAACCAACAACGTCACACTATGACGCTAGATATTGAATTACATTTCTTTTGTACAGATATCTATGCACGTTTTATAGCACTTGTAAAACATGTAATATTTTCTAAAAGGAATGCATGCGTTATATTAGAACACGACAAATAACACTAATGACTAAGATTTTTTTTTATAAATATATATATTTGTTTTTTATTGATAATCATCAGTCATAATCGTAAACATAATAAAGCGTTTTAACGCTTTATTTCATTTAAGTTATTGATATTATAATTATTTAAAGCTTATTCAAGCATTGCTGTTTCATTAAATGGTATTTTTTTAATATGACAATCTGTGAACAAGTACGCGTAAGATTTACATAAAAGAAGTCAAACAAAAATTATATGACGAATGTACTTATTGGTTCAACAATTTAGTAAAATTCTATATTCCCATGAAACAGTGCTCGGTTGTAACTTTTTTATATACAAACAAATCTAAAAAATATTATCAATCGACTCAATGTCTGCAAGAAAATTGTGAGAAAGGAAGGTTTTTGACACTTGACCGCAGGCATGGTTGCATATTATCTTTAATGCTTTTGGACAATGGAACTGGCGGAGGAGACCGTTTTTATTCATATCGAACATGGTCTTTTTGATTATGTATCAATGAACTCATCTGAAAATATAAGTAAAATAAATTAAAACAATGTTTAGAAAGTTTTGAGAGCAATATTCATTTTAATGGTTTTTAAGTCACCAAAATAGGGCATCAGTTGGGTATTGCATTACTAACTTTAGTTCGACAAGATTCATATCCAGTGTCCACGAGTCTGATATATTCATGACGCTAGAAGTCGAAGCAGTGCAGTGTCCACGCGTCTTATATATTCATGACGCAAGAAGTCGAAGCAGTGCAGTGTCCACGCGTCTGATATATTCATGACGCTAGAAGTCGAAGCAGTGCATCATATCCAGTGTCCACGCGTCTGATATATTCATGACGCTAGAAGTCGAAGCAGTGCATCACTTTCAAATCGTCAGTATGCAAATCTCATTAAAAGTTTAACAAAGCGTAGACATATACACACGAACATTCAATTTACTAACTGCTTCTGTCACTTCTTTACACAAAACACTTTCTAGTTGATAAATAATTAAAAAAAAAACAGAAATATTCAATGAATGTTTAAATAACATTTCTATATGTATTGCATTCAATAAAATACTAATGTTTAATAAGATCTTTAAAAAGTGAAAATTTTGATTCAGAAGCGAGAAAATAAAAAGATAATGTATACGTGTTTTAATGTACACAAAATACTAAATCCTTATCTGAGACGACACTTTACTTACACACGTTCAACCCCGTTTTCCAAGAATGAGGCCTTATTATAGTTGCGTCACGGAACCATGTTCAAGAGTAACACAAAGACGCCACATTCGATTTTGAATAGACGGTTAGATGAAAAGAGAAATTACCTTACTAATTATAGACGCTATAATTTGATCAACCGATACATTAATACTTGTTTTCGTTTATTTAATTTAAATTAAGTAGCCACATAGCATCTTCAGAAGGCGTTCTCGGCTGCGTTTCCGAGATGCTTGTAATTGGGATTCGTGATGAACGATGCATTTGTAACCTGAGTTGGGAGATCAAGTATCACGTATGTTTTAATGGGAAATAGGCATAGATAATACATGTATCTTGAATGTTTAAGTTCAAACCACAATCATTCCTCATTTTTCAAATCCTTCCTTTGAAAAATGCTATATGATCCCGCCAATGACTTGTTTTCGTGTCCTATCATGATGAAACCATTAAAATCAAAACAATATGTTTCGAATATTGCCTCATTTCGCGCGAATCGCGCGTTAAGAGCCTCAATATGACAATATAAATGAAAATGAAAGCTAATGTGATGTTATTGGGTAATAAAATATATTTATAATTAACGAAAATATTATAATGCTTTTCACGTATGACAGCAATGGCAAATTAAGTATGGTCCAAACTGTACTTTACAATATATTACACAGGGTTATTATATATTAAAACACATTAACGTCACGAGCAGGCCTTTTTTCGTATCAGTTGAGCCAATATGATCATCTCAGAACGGTGGCTTCTTTTTCATTTCTCAAAAAAATCCGATCGCGCAACATTGATGACTTCAATTGAACCACAGATCAACGAAGCATCGAAAATGAAAAATAAATAATGTTTATTCGCTCACGAATAAACTGTCTTATTCAAAGCAAAGGCTATTTTCCTAAGGGAACTCCGAAACCAAAAACCCCAATGGTATAACCTATCCTACCCAGTCTACTGTAACACATAGACTCGTCCACTAAGTACAAAACCANCGTGTCCTATCATGATGAAACCATTAAAATCAAAACAAAATGTTTCGAATATTGCCTCAAGTCGCTCGAATCGCGCGTTAAGAGCCTCAATATGACAATATAAATGAAAATGAAAGCTAATGTTATGTTATTGGGTAATAAAACATAATTATAATTAACGACAATATTTTAATGCTTTTCACGTTTGACAGCAATGGCCAATTAAGTATGGTCTAAACTGTACTTTACAACATATTACACAGGGTTATTATATATTAAAACACATTAACGTCACGAGCAGGCCTTTTTTCGTATCAGTTGAGCCAATATGATCATCTCAGAACGGTGTCTTCTTTTTCATTTCTGAAAAAAATCCGACCGCGCAACATTGATGACTTCAACTGATCCACAGATCAACGAAGCATCGAAAATGAAAAATAAATAATGTTTATTCGCTCACGAATACACTGTCTTATTCAAAGCAAAGGCTATTTTCCTAATGGAACTCCGAAATCAAAAATCCCAATGGTATAACCCATCCTACCCAGTCTACTGTAACACATAGACTCGTCCACTAAGTACAAGAGCACTGCCCGTGCAAAATGTCTGTCTTTTACGAGCTTGTCGCATATCAGGGTAGGTCTATCTATTGTTCACACATTTTTACATTTAAACCACGTGGTTTCATACATTTGTCTTTAACTCTTTCTTTTCAAAGAAGAACTTATTTAATTTAAGACAATTGTATCTTGTTAGACGTATTTACATTTAGAATATAACATTCAGTATATATTCAGAAGATATTAAATATTTTGCATTTTTAGAATTCAGTTAGACCGACCACGTGGTTTCATAAATTGAAATGGAGATTTTGTATAATTATGAACAGTTGTATCAATTTAGTGATTTAGTGAAATTTATATGTATAACATAAAAATCATAATATATTATGGGAAAAGACATTAAATAAGTGTTGTTTTTTTAAGAATTAAGAAAAACCCACCACGTGATGGTATACTTCTCAAAATTGTGTTTTGTAAATTTAAAAAAAAATCATGTTAAGTTATTAAGTTACCGTGAATTATTAGACAAAGCTTTATTGTTAGATATGTTATGTTTGCATTAATTTGAAGTTATTGTCAAATCATTGTTCTCTATCCGATTGTATTAATACAACTATTTTTATTGTTTTATATTGCCACCACGGATCAAACGATGTCTTTTGGAGGAAGCGTTGTCGTCTCAAGCCATGGGCACGGAGAATAGAACCGGAGGTAACGGCATCGGTAAATATTTGTTGTATATGTGTTATGCTCTCCATGAATGGAGGAAATAAAGAATCTATCCATATAAAACGAAACGTGGACTCGTGTGAGCGGATATTAAGGTCGGTTAAACGCTTTGTTTCATTTATCATTACAAACAAGACAAACATTTCAAACGGAGTATTTGTTTCCTAAAGGTCTTTATAGTAAAAATGCATAGAAATAACGCAGCAAATAGGCTGCAAAAGAGTAATTATTGTGCGCGATCCCGGCGTCATTTAAAACATTGAACGTATAGAAGTTTGGTTTAACGTGTTAATGATTTATATGGCTATAAAACGTACAACTTATGGAAAAAGAAACAATAATTTATCTTTATTTTGTGTATGGGCAGTCACGCTTAGAAATACCAAGACATATCTTCACAAAGATCAACGGCATTTCACGTTGGTTTGTTTTGGTGAAAGATAATCAGTTAAAACAAAGTTTGCATTACCCTTTCTATATGCGTAATTCCTTATTGCATCACACTGACATCAACAAACGAGATGCTGTGCTATGTTTAAGTGGCTTATTTCTCATTCTATATTACTTTGGAATATATAATTATATGGATGAAACACATAAATGCGCTGTAAATTAAAACCATTAAGGTTAACCCTTCAAACGCGAATCATTCATATATATTTCAAATATGCGTACGCGCGTTCTTCAAACAGACCTGTTGAGTAGTTTGCCGTACACAGCTATATGACTCGATTATTGATAGTATTGTGAATCATTCCGATCATCAAACTATTTATTTCGAGAGTTGAGAGTGAAACACTTGTATCTACCTCGCCTTTGTACTGGGGATTTAGTAGTCTCAAGCAAAACCATCAGTTTAAACCATTGCAAAACGCAGAGCTGTATCCATATGGGTTTAAAATTATATCACGAAGAATGATAACGCTGTAATCCTAAAATCACAAATAGTTGGCAAATTTAATTACCTGTTAACAATCGAATCGGCTGCTACACATTCTACCGGAAAACGATCAGCAAAATTAGGGGTCATTAGACAGACAAGGTCCCGTCATCCTTGTGGAAAGCGTGGGTTTTAATACTTGATTGCGAAAGATTATAAACATGATAAAGTTCTACTACAAATAGTAAGCGAGCTTGTCTTGGCTTACGCAAGGTGGAATAGTCCGGTCATTGCGGCAGACAATATAAATGTTTTTATTATCGGTGAGGTGATACATATCCAATGGAGCGGACATCAAGATTTCCACGTGCATAGATTTGTAGGGAAGAGCGTAGACGTAATTTAAATCGTTTTTATTGATTTATGCTCTGTCTGTTTAAAGGTTAATGTTATGTTTTATGTGTTTCAGTATAATGGGGAATACTTGCGTAATAGTATGCATCAGTGCGTCAAAAACTGATCAATGCCGTTATGGTTTATTCGTTTGTATTCAGTTTGACCAACTGACCTTCGCCGTAACAATGCTATTTCAGTCTGGTTGACTAGGTCCAAAAACAAAGTATGGGTCCCTGGTTCGATGTATCGTCCAGACATACAGGGCCCGCCCTTCTATTTTTTCGATCACAGACCAATTACGATTTACTAATGCAGCTTAAAAGCAAAGGGTCCGCTCGACAGGCGTATTAATATATATCGTAAAACACTAGGTTTATTTCTAGTCATATTAATGCATGTCGGCATTACACTTTGAGTCTGATTTATTAAAGTTAATATACTCAATACGATTGGTAAAATGGCTTATTATACCTTGGTAGAAACGTATTTCCCGGGTCTCTATTGAAACGAAGACTTAATCAACGAACAACAAATATGAAGCAGCNGTGGTTATATATAATGATACATGGTTGGTAAATGAAGCGATAAATGGGCTTCTATATTTCCGAAATTACGGAGAATACATGATTGCCAATTGGCTTATGGTAAAATGCCCGTTGATCATCTTTGGCTGTAAATAAATAAATATCCGGTTCTTGGTAGATACGCAGTTCCAGTTTTCAAGTTGTGGTAAAACGATCGCCATTTGGCTTATGGTAAAAAGCCTGATGATGAATTTAATGTATTAAACAAATCAATAGGTTATTCATAGATCTCCACTGAACTGGGTCTTGATCCCAGAAGAACAAAGGTCGTTATTTAATGCTATATAGTTGGCTAGCAGTGCCGTATTGTTTACATATACTTGTTTATCAAATATTAAATAAAAAGTGGTTTATAGTAACCAAGTGGTCTACTGTTAAAAGCCCGACTTAAAATGTTTGTTTTTATTGATTGATGTACAAGTTACTTGAAGACACACGTACATACAACCGTAACATATATATGACTAACTGTTTTGTTATATTTCATAACATAAGTTCGCCGTGGTATTTACTTGTAATATTTGAAAACTGTATTACATGTCATTTTGTTCTAATGATTGAAACTCAACGGCCGAGTCCCTGGTGGTCTGAGCCTGTACATTATTTGGGTATTAAATGCCACATAAGGAACGTATGAATAATCGGATATGGGATGATATGGGATGCCTATCATAGGGCAGTAGACATGGCAGACGGTTCTGATCTAGGCTTGCAATATTCAGGGATCAACATCACGTGGGTTTTAAAAGGCGGAATGCGCCTGGAACACATAGAATAATCCTATAATTCGCAATTGCCCTTTTATCAACATGCTGTACTTTTGATCACCAATTATGGTGGTAACGAAATCGGACCCCGATCAATGTTACACATTTCCCATGGTTATCGATACATAGTGGGCTACCTACAATAGCTTTTATCTGACGCGATCCAAGTTTACTCTTGAATCCTTCCGCGCATAAACTGGCGCTTTGCTGATAATAAACATAGATACATAAATATGAAAACAAATAAAGAATTCCTGAATAGTGTTACTAGTCTTAGATTCGGGAGTTTGCTATATCGAATACCCTGACATTGTTGAATCTCTTGTCCTTACGTTCGATTTGGGATCGTTATCATGTTGAACACTGTCTGGAGCAATATATAGCCTTTTATTTGAGCAAGGTTTCGTTTTTCCAATACCGATTTTAATTCATTGTTATTGTTTGCCAAGGCTGGCGTGTGTTCATTGCCGCTGTGTGGTGGAAGGTCCACTTCCTGCGGCCATGATCCTTTTTGGCATTGTTTCCACGAACACACTTTCCGCTTGTCACGGGGGATAGACATAATGTACTTAAATTTCCCGCCGTTCTCGGAGGAACCTGTATAATTCAAATTATCCCAGCCTTGGTACTATTATGCCAAACCTTTAAGATAATAAATTGCGTAGTTAAACTGTTTGGCGTTTGTCGTTGAATAATTAAAAGTATAATTCAAATAATTGAAAATCGATAACCGTGATTACTCATGTTTTCGGACACTGTATGTTTTCGGACACCCCCTTTTTTAGCCAAAATAATAATTTGATGTGACTCTAAATTTTTTGACATATGGATTTTCGTCCATAATTAATTACTCAAAATCTTCTGACAGTATATTTAACAACACTATTTTACCAGATATCAGCCCTGTTTTAGCTTATCTGGTGAACCTTCGATCATGGGTTTTTACAATCGGATTAAGGTCATAAAACCTGGCAGAACGACAATTTTCCACCTTATTGTCACATATTAAAACTATAAAAAGAACTATGTAAATTTGAGGGAAAAATAACGCTAATGACGTTCACTGATGCTGAAAAATGGTTATTCCTCACCAGAAATTTATCATAAATTAAAGCGTAACAAACGCAAAACGATTGAATAATTTAAATTTCTTCTGTTGTTTTTGTTATATTTTTGACAATACGTGAATTGCTGATATAAAGTGCTTTGTTCCAGACGTCAACATAAGTTGCATACACATGGACCTGTTTTTAATTCCTTTACTATTTGCGTTTCACTCGATACCATCATGGTATCGAGTGAAACGCAAATAGATAAGGAATTAAAAACAAACACTATTCTTNTGATGCTGAAAAATGGTTATTCCTCACCAGAAATTTATCATAAATTAAAGCGCAACAAACGCAAAACGATTGAATAATTTAAATGTCTGCTGTTGTTTTGTTATATGTTTGACAATACGTGAATTGCTGATATAAAGTGCTTTGTTCCTGACGTCAACATAAGTTGCATACACATGGACCTGTTTTTAATTCCTTTCCTATTTGCGTTTCACTCGATACCATCATGGTATCGAGTGAAACGCAACTAGATATGGAATTAAAAACAAACACTATTCTTTTATGTAGTTCTATGATGCTAATTGACAGGCCCATTGTGAAAACATTCCCATAGCAATGAGCTGCACTTCTGTGTCACATATTGCTCTTCATATATATTCTCATGCTTTCACATGATATCTGCAACATTCACAACAAAACATTGACTGGTTGCCTCAGAAAGCACGGATAGGATACCAAAAGCAAATACAGCTGAAGAGTCAGAAAAGCGCAATAGGTAGAGACACTATCTTAAAGAATTGTCTCTTAATGAGGCTTCGAACCTACGACCTACGTGTTAAGTATTTCACTCTTAGCAATACGAGTTATGTTAGGTGACTGGTGCAATTGCGTTCCTTACATATGCGAACAAGGGTTCCCCTCTAAAATAATTCAATGTACGTACACAATATTACTTATGTAATTCCATTGGATTGTTTTACGCATTATTGGGTTTTATTTTTGTTTTGAAGATATTATTTCTTATATATAAGTATTTTTTACGTAATTCTGGTACTTAAGCAATACGAGCAAACGTATCCAGTGCACGTTGACAAGGAGCGCTTTGCTTAGCATAGCGCTATTCCTCCTGAATGTATATTGCATTATCGATTGCCCTTGCCTTACTTTCATTGGTCTTTCCCAGCATCTCGCTATTACTTGAAACATGTTATTAATAAATGCGCTTCCTGGTAATGCTTTACTTGACAGGAAGGTATCAAATCTGTCATATTTAGGCCAGTTTCGTTTTGAAATACAGTATTGATGACTTACTCGAGGGGCTGTTGTCAAGAAAACGAGCATGCTTAACAACGTTTATGAAAGGCGTGTTAATGATTAAACGACAAGTTTACATCTTTCCGAGAAAGAGCGAAAATAATATGTTTGCAAGTTATTTATAACGTAATACTTTTCATACGAGCCTGCATGACATATTTACGGATGGCTGCATTGAGGAACCATCTCAACAGCACTTTCGTTGAGATAAGGTGCCTGACAAAGGGGTTGCTTTTTGAGGATAAGGCATAGGAAAAAGGACTGTTATGCATATATACATGTAAATGTGTAGTTATAGTTGCATTATGTATACAGTAGCTGTAGCAGTGTTAACTCGAAATGAACTGACATGTTACTCATGTTGAGTTTTATGATCAATGGCCAAGTACGCAGTTTAATGAAGATAGGAGTATGTACATTTCCATATAATTCTTGTTTGTATATACAGTAAGGTACGCCTATACTAAATTACCACACAGCATGCGCGGTTAGACACATGTGTGAAGTTAGCATATTTAGCAAGTTTATTAATTAGGATGAAACATATGACCCATTTAGCTCATTAAGCATTTTGAAGAATTTCACATAGTAGTTAGGACAGTTGTATTATTTCGCATGTTTATTAAATAGGATGAAACAAACAGCCTATTAAGCATTTTAAGCCTTATTAGCAGCCTATTTTGAATATGTATCGTTTTTAGCTAGTTTATGAAATAGGATACAATGAAGAGCCTATAACGCATATTTAGCAGGCTATGTACATGTCGGGTGCTTTTTTCCAGTGAGTGGACATGCACCTTTAATGGCCACTTTCGGACAAACAAGAGTCTTTTCCCNTTGCATTATGTATACAGTAGCTGTAGCAGTGTTAACTCGAAATGAACTGACATGTAACTCATGTTGAGTTTTATTATCAATGGCCAAGTACGCAGTTTAATGAAGATAGGAGCATGTACATTTCCATATAATTCTTGTTTGTATATGACGTAAGGTACGCCTATACTAAATTACCACACAGCATGCGTTGACAGACACATGTGTGAAGTTAGCATATTTAGCAAGTTTATTAATTAGGATGAAACATATGACCTATTTAGCTCATTAAGCGTTCTGAAGAATTTCACATAGTATTTTGGACATTTGTATTATTTCGCATGTTTATTAAATAGGATGAAACAAACAGCCTATTAAGCAGTTTAAGCCTTATTAGCTGCCTATTTTGAATATGTATCGTTTTTAGCTAGTTTATGAAATAGGATACAATGAAGAGCCTATAAAGCATATTAAGCAGGCTATGTACATGTCGGGTGCGTTTTTTTCCAGTGAGTGGACATGCACCTTTAATGGCCACTTTCGGACAAACAAGAGTATTTTCCCCGGTAGCGACGGATTCCCCGTCGGCTGCCTGTCGGGAAATTTGCAATGTATTCCTGTCAGATTGATGTAAGTGTAATGTCTCACAACTCATCGCATACGCGCATGCGTGCTGGCTCCCGGATTCGTCTGTACTATAAACATCGCCGTTGATAATTGCCTGCTCCCTAACAAAAACATGTTTATGTTATTATATAAATGTGCGCATCTTTAACCACCTTAATTGAGACTTATTAGACTAAACAAAGAAAGTGTTATTTCAACATCGTAAACACGTCCAATCACATATTTGCTTCAGCATATACTGATTCATGCTCCTATCCGGGACGAATTGGATGTTAAACGTAGTTTTAACTTAATAGCATTGGTGGTAAAAATAGAATATTCTAATGAATTCAACTTGAATATTTGCTAAAATTCGACCGACGCACGTTTAAATTAATTTAAGAGCCGCGCAGCGATAAAAGTTTATTATATCTGAAGTGTATTTCTCCACGACAAAACAACATTGCCTCTCCAATGGTTTAGCGTGCCAAGTGAATATACATTTTGCGGCAAAGATTATTGCCAAATTATTCGCAATGTCCTGCATGGCGCTTATGAAATAAATTCTCTAATAGCACATGAATGTGACAGATATTGCCGAGATGAAGGTTTATCGGAATCTTCTATTAAAGCAAACACAAATTATACACAAAACGTAATGACATAAAAAAAATCGGCATGGAGATGTCTTTTTTTCCCGTTGATTAGTTAGTTCTATGTGAACTGGACATATTTAATTCCACTAAAGTACATTTCACGTCTTACTGAATGTCAGTTTTCCGCAGTTATCAATGTTTGATTCCCACATGGGTATAAGAGTTATCAAGAAACACTTTGTTATCCTAAGAACTTAAGCTTCCCAGCTTATATTGATTTACCTTGTTCATCCGTATAACTGGATAGCTTCGAAAAGCTTATCTAACTGGTAGACACATATGACATTTTGCTTGTTACATGGTCCGTTTCTAAATATAAAACATCAAAAATTGATCTTAAAATCTTACGTTGTCATGCATTTTGATTATGGCGCATTGATAACTTTGCCAAAGCAGCAACGCTCAACCTTCAGTGCTTTATAGCACGTGTATAACACTGAAGACAGAGTACGATCTGAAAGTTGGTGGTGACTTTTATTCAAACACTCGAGGCGAGTTTCTTCAATAGGCATATAACGTGTAGAGCTTACTTGACATTTGCAGGCTTATTCTTTCAAAGGGTATAGAAAATATGCAGCTGAAATCAAATGGAAGATCTGACTTTTGACCTTCCAGCATGACCTTGACTTTGAGCCAGAGCGTGTAACTCGTGCCTTGTCCACATCTTTTTAAAGACAATAACGTTTTATGAAAATCATGCAAAGGATCTAGGAGATTAAGCAAACATAACAATGAAGGCTCAAACGTGTAACCCTAAAGTTTGACCTTGAGTCGACCTGACTGGCATTACATCGTCTTACGGACTGACGGATTAAGGGCATACCTATTATCGCCCTCAATTTGGACGTTGGTTAATTTACCACACAAAAGACGAACATAGAACTTCCATGCAACTTGAATTTCAAACTATTGAAAAAAAGAAGTTGTGCAAACGTTAAGAAGTGTAAGAAAACTAATAAGTGTAAGAAATATAGTAAGTGTAAGAAAACGAGTAAGTTTAAGAAATAAAGTAAGAGTAAGAAAACTAGTCAGTATAGTGTTACTTTCCACCATCAATATCCGTTATGAGCAACATAAAATATAGTCAAACCTGGACATTGTGAAGCCTTGACATACGGATAGTCTCCTGTCCACCAAGGGGCAACTCTCACTTCATCTTATATATTTAGACCCATACAATCACCCTAACTGTTATAACTGGCCACAACAAAGCCTACATGTTCAAGGGTTAGTCTAGATAAATATATGCTAGTTTCACGGTAATCAGATATAAATGCATATTAATTTGTTCATGTTAAGTGTATAGTTTTAAAATTCACAAAAAAAGTCAACACATTATGTAGCACAAGTAAGACACTCTTGATGAACATGAACAACATGTAACGTAACGGGCAAATATCTATGATACGAATTCAAAATAAGTAGGACAGTATCGGATAACGGAAGTAAACATGCTTAAGTCAACAGATGTATATCAGTGGAAAATGTAACATTATTAGACTTCACTCAACACATAAGGTTGCATAAATGAGCCTTTCATAGTCGATACAAATATAGAGATTATTGTTCCTTACATTTATCAATGAATAGTTTATGAAATATAACAAAGTTGCCTATGATAAAAAGTCACAAATGTTTGGGTTTCCACTTTGATTAAATGACGGGATTAAATGAATTGATAATATGTTAAATCCACTTGTTAAAGTCATTGGGAAATCGACATTGGTTGTGTGAATAAGTTTTAACTTCGAACACGAAGATTATAAGTTGTATGTTATAATATAATTCTAATTATAACAGGATATTATACATCTCTTTTAGATCACAAAATATTATTTAGTAGAAACGTAGGTTTGTGCTTTTTAGATAAAAAAGGGCCATATTTTATGTTCATCATTTCAGCCCGATTTCAGATTGGATAGACATCGGATTCATTAACTTGTATACCGCTGGCCAGGCCCGTAAGGGTTAGGCCGCCCAACTGTATATTTGATTATTGGACTTGAATATTTGAAGAACTCAAAAGTAACTGAATGTATCTTATAGATAGGAATATTTTGTGGAAACAGTTTAATAGCAGAATAATTATAATGCATTGGAAATATTGTGTGGACTTATTAAATACTAGAATATAATCACAATGAAAACTATCGGTGTTCTTGAAGTTGTGTATGCGTTGTCATCCCACCGAACTATGTAAAACACAATTGTCTTTACATAATTATGCTGTTATAAGTATGTCATGGTCAAATATGCCGAGAAGTGCTCCAATAAAAATATACAAAACAAGTTTACAAATACCAAACAAACAGGATACTATGTATAAAAATATAAACTTTTAAAAGGCAAATATCTTAACAATTATGATCAATTATTATGACAAGTGATCAATCGCCTATACAATACAGGGTAAATAAACAGTCGCCTATACAATACAGGACAAGTGATCAGTCGCTTACACAATACATGATAAGTGATCAATCGCCTATAAATACAGGACAAGTGATCAATCGATTATACAATACAGGGCAAGTGATCAATCGCCTATACAACACAAGACAAGTGACCAATTGCCAATACAATACAGGCTAAATGACCAGTCGCCTATACAATACAAGACAAGTGATCAATCGTCTTTACAATATATGACAAGTTACCAATCGCCTATACAATACAGGACAAGTGATCAATCGCCTCTACAATACAGGGCAAGTTACCAATCGCCTATACAATACAGGACAAGTGATCAATCGCCTATACAATACAGGACCAGTGATCAATCCCCTATAAAATACAGGACAAGTGATCAATCGATTATTCAATTCAGGAAAAGTGATCAATCGCCTAAACAATACAGGAAAAGTGAACAATCGCCTATACAATTCAGGACAAGTGATCAATCGCTTAAACATTACAGGACAAGTGATAAACTGCCTATACAATACAGGACAAGTGATGAATCGCCTATACAATACAGGACAAGTGATCAATCGCCTATACAATACAGGGCAGGTTATCAATCGCCTATACAATACAGGACAAGTTACCAATCGCCTATACAATACAGGACAAGTTATCAATCTCTTATACAATACATGAAAGGGATCAATCGCTTATACAATACTTGGTAAGTTACCATTTGGCTTTCATATTAATAGGGTAATATTTGGCCATCTAGTTTTATAGCAAAAATCGCTTTTTCGTTTTGAATAAGGAATATGGAACTTGTTTCTCATTCCTAATTCGTGAATTCATTCATGAATTAAATAACTTGTGGTTATGTTCTAGTTAACGTAAGAATTGTATTTCGATTGTTCTTACAAAGCTTATATCAAATATGTTTAACTTGAATAGGAAATAACGAACCAACTTACTCTCCATGTCTCCACAGTGTTAATATGCACATGGTTCTTTTCCAGCGTACAAGAATCGGTGAAAATGAACATTTAACGAGTTAGAAATAAAGCGTCGAAGAACATTAAAACAAATGTAAACATAATTACAATTATATCTGATTATGCTCATATCAAGGAATATGGGGAAATAAAATGCAATGCCTTTTTATGATCAAATTCATTATTCTTCAAACGGTCTAGGCAAGTATTCGTCAAAAACATGTTATTAAACCAATACTGTCCTATGTTCAATCATGCCATCTTCACTTTTAAAAGACTTTTAAAATAAAATAAGAAACTTTCTACCTTGTTTTTAAAACCTTAAGTACATGTAAAGTTATGTAAAATGTAAAGCTACGTTTAGTCTGTGTTCAACCTGAATATAAGCNATCGCCTATACAATACAGGACAAGTTACCAATCGCCTATACAATACAGGACAAGTTATCAATCTCTTATACAATACAGGACAAGTGATCAATTGCTTATACAATACTTGGTAAGTTACCATTTGGCTTTCATATTAATAGGGTAATATTTGGTCATCTAGTTTTATAGCAAAAATCGCTTTTTCGTTTTGAATAAGGAATATGTAACTTGTTTCTTATTCCTTATTCGTGAATTCATTCATTAATTTAATAACTTGTGGTTATGTTCTAGTTAACGTAAGAGTTGTGTTTGTCTTGTTCTTACAAAGCTTATATCAAATATGCTTAACTTGAATAGGAAATAACGAACCAACTTACTCTCCATGTCTCCACAGTGTTAATATTCACATGCTTCTTTTCCAGCGTACAAGCATCGGTGAAAATGAACATTTAACGAGTTAGAAATAAGGCGTCGAAGAACATTAAAAAAATGTAAACATAATTACAATTATATCTGATTATGCTCATATCAAGGAATATGGGGAAATAAAATACAATATAAAGAAGTGAAACTCCAGAAGCTGCAGCAGTATTGAGTTTTATCATACACACCTTTGTGGTCCTTTATTTATGGCAAGGAACCAATTGCCAAAACGGTACAGTACGGCACAAAACGAAACAACATATACACATAGTAGAATAAAGCTGGGGTCATCGCCTTGGAAGACCTTTTTATAATCGAATTCATTATTCTTCAAACGGTCTAGGCAAGTATTCGTCAAATACATGTTATAAACCAATACTGTCCTATGTTCAATCATGCCATCTTCAATGTAATAGACTTTAAAAATAAAATGAGATAATTTCAAACTCATTTTTAAAAGCTAAAGTACATGTAAAGTAATGTAAAATGTATAGCTACGTTAAGTCTGTGTTCAACCTGAATATAAGCGTGCATTGTTAATAAAGTAAACTTCGAATTGTATTCATTCGCATAATATCGTGTGTTATTGAGAAAGTCCGTTCGAAATTGCTATCATAAAATAGTGCGCTATAATATGTAAATGTTTGGTGAACGCATTTTACATTAAGTCAGTAAACATGTAATTATAGATGCGATAATTAATAGAAAGATGTGATGCTTTTTCTACAACCGACCAATGTTTTTGCATTCATCACTATTACGGTTGTGCTCTTGTTATATATGGAAATACATACCCAAAACATACTTCATGAAAGGGCAAGTTTTCATCAACATACTAAGCACACATTTAGAACAACACAAAATACGTTGAATTAAGGACCTCCTTCTAGAGCGTATTTATACATATTTATATTAATTATGTGTTATCGATTATTTACTTTGCACTACTTTATTTTGGACTGTTTTGTAGTACTGTACTTTTTGATGAAGGCACTGAACAAGTATCATATGTATATGCTCATATAGGGATAATTATTCAAAGTTGTACATAGCTTGTGAATCTTACCCGTGTGACATGTTTGATGTAAAAAAAGGCTAAGAAAAGTATAACAATTAATATATATTACAAAACAAAACGCAAACAAAGTGTATTTGATTAAAGCAGAATTATCAATAGAAGCATTTATTAAAAAGTACGCATTTTGATTTATAGTTTAAGAATATACAAGACTGCACTGAACATTCGATATCCTTTTATTTAAGTTAATTATGTAGGTATGGTATTGAAATATGAAAAATTGCATCACTCTGTCAAAACAAGACAATTCTATTTTGAATTTGTTATTAATTTAAAAAAAATAGCAACATCAAATTGAAAGAGTGAAGTACACGGCTTATCATATAGTACATTAATTAAGAGTAAATCTTAAAAACATGTTATAGAGCACTGACATTTACACAATCATAGTAATTATAACAATGTTAGCGACAGGCGCTGCATTAATGGAGGTCTATTTCCATACTGGATTCCTAAGCCGAAAGAGATGTCAACATTAATTTTGTCTTAAATGCAAGACCTTTTATTAAGGTATACTTCTGATATAATAACTGTCATATAAGTACAAGTCAATGTCCTCAACGACATACTTTAAAAGTGTGGACTGAACAGGCTTATCAGGGACGACACTTTACGCACATGCATCAAACCCCCTTTTCAAAGAGAGAGACTCAAATTCAGAATCTAATGCAGGACAAGTTTTTTTTAAATACGCCCTGTATGGTGTGCCAGTATTATAATATCGCCCTGTATGGTGTACCACTATTATATACGCCCTGTATGGTGTGCCACTATTATAATATATCCTGTATGGTGTGCCACTATTATAATATCGCCCTGTATGGTGTGCCACTATTATAATATCGCCCTGTATGGTGTGCCACTATTATAATATTGCCCTGTATGGTGTGCCACTATTATAATATCGCCCAGTATGGTGTGCCAATATTATAATATCGCCATGTATGGTGTGCCACTATTATAATATCGCCCTGTATGGTGTGCCACTATTATAATATCGCCCTTTATGGTGTGCCACTATTATAATATCGCCCTCTATGATGTGCCACTATTATAATATCGTTTAATGTGAAATATGACGCATTCTAACTGCTTAGTTCGTTTCTTGACATTTCTATAAACTCAGTGAGTTACAATTACTCTTATAATATAAAGTCGAGCTCTAAAAGAAACAATATTGTATTAATGTACAACATTACAGAAATAAAGCATTTGATTATCTGAAATACGATATAAGAACGCAACAGAGAATATAGGCAAATGCCTTAACATTAATTTTCTTCCGTGAGTACAAGGCGAGATTGGATTAGCGTATAATTGATGAAGCTGTTTTGTTATGCACGTTTGAACCCCTGAGGTTTGAGAGTTTAAATAATTATACGTAGGAATTATTCGCACATTTAGCATGCTATTTCTAGCATGATTTATATCAAAGCAATTGTCAAACATCGCCCCCATTGTGCTGACCACAGGGAAACACTAGTATTTTCTCGTTCATATGTCCTTGACTAAACAATTCAAGTAACGTCAATAACTAACTCGAAACTGCGTTCGGTACGAGTGTACTAAAATGTTCACACCAACACCACTCGCTATTGGAGTTTGNCACTGAACGCACATACTGTATGAAAAGGGCGCTATATAAATGTGGTTAAAAAAAATCACGCTGGACTTATCGAGGTGAGACATGGGTTATGGGGAATTATCGCCCCCGCGGGAAGAATAAATAGAAGGCAACCTCACACTTCTTTCCGATATATACCGATTAATGTCATCATTCAGTCTACAAATTGACACGCGTATTATTCAGACCTCTACATTTGGACCGTTTATCAGTTGATGTTATGTTCAGATGTAACAGGAACATATGGTCACAGTACTTGTGAAATCCCTGCTTTCTATTAAAAAATCTGTACAGAGATCGTGAGTTCGATAATTTATAGATCAACGATTAATTTCTTTAAAATAACATCTTTTTGAGTTGCGCTCTCTGAAAATGGACCTTAATGCCTGTGCGTGAAGTGTCGTCCCAGATAAGCCTGTGCAGTCCTCACAGACTTATCAGGGACAACATTTTCACACTACACTGGATTTTCGTTAAGAAGAGACCTCCTTCAAACGAAACATTCCACAAAGGTGGTTGCCAAGTAAAGATGTGTTCAAAAATTACTATCTGTGAACGACGTAAAATTAGAGAAACCCCGTACATTGTGACAACGCGTGCCGGGTTTTTTACTTCTCTGTGATATTTATAACAAAGTACCATACTGAACNCAGATGTAACACCACATTATTCGTCATAATACTTATGAAATACCTGCTTTTTATAACCAATTCTGTACAGAGATCGTAAGTTTGATCATTAATAGATCAACGACTTATTGTTGTAAAATAACATTTATTTGACTCGCGGTCTCTGAAAACGGAGCTTAATGCCTGTGCGTAAAGCGTTTTCTCGAATTAGCCTGTGCAGTCCGCACAGTTCAATCGGAAACAACGCTTTACGCCTACACTGGATTTTTGTTAAGAAGAGACATCCTTCAAAAGAACAATTCCAAAAAGGTGGTTGCCAAGTAAAGATGTGTTCAATAATGACTTTCTGTGAACGAAGCGAAATTAGAGAAACCCCGTTCATTGTGACAACGCGTTCCGGGCTTCTTACTTCTCTGTGATATTTAAAACAAAGTATCATAATGAACGATACATGTGACACTATCACCGACCTTATACGTTTTAATAAGGAACAGGTGTCAACAAAATTGTATAATTTGCAGTGTTTGTAAATGCCCAAATTGAAAGTTCTTGTTAACCACCAACTGTTTCATTTTTGTGACATAACGCAATAATACGACTACGAGAGAAACGATACGTTTCGGATATACCTCGAAATGACAAGAATTTTGCAAATCGAAGCTAGTAGGATATTATTGGGTCATAAAACAATATAAGATGTGTAATGGCCGCTACAAATACTATCAAGTTTCACATAATGAATCGTTTTACTTTATAAGTAGGACGGACTCCTTTAATAAGACTCTGGATACGTGACTAAAACGTTCTTCGTCAAGACTAATACAAACCAGGGTTGTCACAAATTGATAGCCGGTATAGAAGGAAACGACTTGGCAACATTTGAATAGTTCACTTTCTCAACCGGAATAGCTCTACGCTGGTGTTTCACCTTTGGACATTAAGCGCGAGGAGTATGTAGTTGACCTACGGGACTCACTGGGAACGATGTATACATCGTAACCTAGGATACGTGTGATTATTATGGAGAAAAGGAATTGTGTACACTTGTTTTAAGATATTTATTAAACGTGTTAACATGACAAACCAAGCATCCGTAATAAAGACTAGCTCTCTTAAGAAAGACATTACAAATAAATTCAAATATTGTAATAAGTGTTTGTTTTGTTCTTGTTTGAGTGTTGTATATTGTTCGGTACTTTGTCATAAATAAAGGACTACATTTCAAAAACAGGTTTCACTCCTGCTGGTACAGCTTAATATTCACTTTGTCTATATTTGTGTCCACATGCAAAACAGATTGCAACCCGCAAACGCACACTTTTTATTTGCTAACAAATCAAACCATATTTCATTAAGAATGATTTTTACTTTAGAAACATTATGTATATAAAACTTATGTAATTGGATTACATCCGTTATGCAATTAACGTGAAGACGAACATTGAGGTAGTTAGATAAAAATAATGTAATTGGATTCCATCCTTAATGGAATTTACGTGAAGACGAACATTCATCGCTCCATCTCTCTGTTTGTCCAAGGCTGTATGTCAAAGGATTTGATTTAAATCGATTGCAGTATGCATCTTGATATTAGATACATTCATCCCTAAACTATAAAGGCATAGTACGCCATCTAAGTATTTGACATTATATTAACTAAGCAAAAGTTGTCTATTAGACGAAGCTGGCTGAGTTTAGTGGAGTTTTTTGTTTTTAAACTCATGTTTTGCCGACCAAACCAGAGTTAAATTGAAAAAAATTAAATCAAATAGTTTCTTTTATAGTTTCTTTACTTTCCAATATCATGCCCATATGGGTTTCTATAGTATAACTATATATACACTACATGCATAATTACATTACATTATGATAAGCATACGAATAGTACATGTTAAGTACAATAGCAAGTCAGTATCAACTTCATAAAGAAGTACAGCAGTATTCACAAGGTTTAATATGTCAATTTATGAATTTGCATAATTTATCTTGTTTTACAAACATATACAAGCATCAAAATAACACTTAATTATCACCATCAAAATGTCTTGACTTTGGGGTTAACTATACCAACAAACATATTAAATTGTACAAATACATGCTCTCAATTTCAAATGAAATCTAGAACCGCAAGAAATAAAATATGCTGAGGTACCTCACAAACTAAGCTTTGGAAGGAAAGGCACAGTCTTTCCAAGCTTGCTTATCACATCATATAAAGTCATGTCCAGCAAAAGATGTTGCCTAGGCTACGCATTTCTTCGGAGAACTTTGTAATGTTTATGACTGTTATCAGACTCTTTTAGTCATTCGCTATAACGTTGTGGTTCGCAAGAGAAGGCGTGTATGATATGTTAAATCTTTTGAAGGTTTAATAGTAGTTGGCACTCCATCCATGGTCCATATCGACATATGACAACCGATATCTTAAAATAGACAATTATCTTATACAAATAAACACTATTGATTACAGTGTAGTCATGTGAATGTTAATCTCTGGTATAATTAACTTACTACACACGTGTCCTAAAGTAAGTAGAAATAACAAGTTCAGCTGCAAAGTGACAATAATAACATTGTAGGTCCAGTGCTGTTAACCCTACAATATAAACCAGCATGTAAAATGTAATTAGTTCCTCAATCATCATCAACTACTTATTAATGTATTGTTTTTTACAGCCGTATTGCTATAATAGTAGTTGAATTCTCCACACATTTCTTCAATAAATCGAAATAAATTTACTTTCCCCCACCCAACATAAACAGTGTTAATTGCGTGTATTGTGTACTTACATATATAGGTAAATATATTACGTGCGCTCACAAAAGTGAATACGCGCGCACGACATCTGTGTGAACGTAATGAGTGTACACGTCTGTGTGTATACGTGTGTAAACGTCATGTGTTTATACGACATATGTGTGTACGTGATGTGTGTAAACGTCATTTTTGTATACGTCATGTGTATATCAAGTAACGACAGGCGTAAAATTGCAAAATCACTTTATTGCAAATATATGTAACAACACTAAATCTCAGTCTGACATTAAATATACACATTATCTAAAATAATATAAAACACATAATCAAATAACAACTCTTCACGTAATGTGAAGGAAGTTTCTACAAGGACTGCCACCGATTTTGAATTTGAGTGCGGAGTATTTATCACAGCTAACTGGAAAATAAACACGACTGCCTGTTCAAAGACAGTTTGACCACAACATGTCCATGTACCCACAGTGTTATATTTCTAAAAGATCATATTTATAGTGTAAATACGTAAGGAACATAAAGCAATGTGAAATGCACCTAAGTCAATCGAATTCCACCTGTCGAGGTATCCACATGGGTTACGATACTACAGTTCTCAGTCGTGCGTTCTTTGGCAAATAAACATAACTATAATTGCACTGCATCATAATAAACACACACAAGATAAATATCGCAAACATAACGAACGATAATGAGCAAGACCTGACTGCGTATGACATAGACCTACCATGATACATAACTTATTTTACCAAATTGACAGAGGTACATTTATTAATTTTGTATAAATGAAATATATTTTTTGACAATAACCTTCACAAAATTACTACGTAAACAAAGACGAAGATAACAAGATATATGTACACCAACCTGAGAAGTCTACAAATGCTTATAAAGGTGCTAACTCTGGATTTAACACCAAACTGAAAAGCACACTATGACGTCACTGTGCAGAATGCAATATGACGCCACTAGTTCTGAATTGCGTTTAACATCCAACTGCAAACCACATGAGACCGTTATCAGGCATTCACTTGCGATCTACAATCTCGGTCAAAGGAATTGTGACTAGAGACGCTCGGTAACATTTCCTCTCTCAGGTTTATTGTATAACGCTGTCGAGTAGATTGTTGCATGCAAACATTTCAAATAATGCCGCACACAAAGATGTTTCAACGCACTGCATGTATAAATCCGATCTTGATCAAAATTAAAGCATGAAATGAAAAAAATGCACATTTAAAGCCCAGTATAATATGTGTCAGAATATATAAATATGATACATGAGAAACAATACCCCATTCTGGAGAGAAAAAGATGTTGAAGTTGCGATACCCAGTTAACATGCCGCGAAAAAAAGTAGTGCTCTCACTCTTGGTAACTGGATTGTCCAATTTTAAAAAGACATTCAAATTGTATCAATATATACGATGAGCAGTACGTATGGAATATAAGTATCCTGTATGCATGTTTTATAAAAACACCAAGGCCGGCGTCCGGATCAGGTTTGTTACCACGCATTCAAAGTGCTGTAACTTACAAAACCACGCCCGTATTCACGAATCCATTCTTAGACCTAAATATAAAGAATAGTCTTAGATGCAATTAAAATACCTCAGAGTTTGCATATATCCAGGCTACAAATGGTGCTTACATCTCTACGGTATTGTTCTTAACAAAGAATAACATAATTATAGGTGTTAACTGCCATGCTATAATTGATTTCCAAGTAAATTTGGGACATTAAAGTTTGTTAGAATATTCTTTACTTTAGACTTAAGTATAAGAATCGGTTGGTGAACACGGGCATTGACCTTGTGGATGTTGGGTGCAACCCAAGAATGCTTTGTGTGCTTTGTTTACACTCATTTTTATCACAAACAGACAAAAACACGTTTAATGAGCTTAATTAACACGATTAGAATAAGGACATGAGTTTAATATCATCACAAGTCCCGTAGTAGTCCCGTAGTGCAACTACGGACGTGACAGGTTTCAACGCACACTTTGTTGTGGCGGTAGCCACCCTGTCAGACGAAGTCCTCTGCAATCATGTACGATGGGACCGATAAATTCCTCTGCAGAAGTCCACGCGTCACTTTGTTTAAGACGTCACCGGCTTGTCGACCGTCGACTGAATCCGATATCGGTCTCCCAAGTCTGGACGGGCGTTTTGCCGCCTGAACGCCGTTCGTCATATCATGAAGTGTTGAGTNACTTTCAAAGATAATTATTTTGCTATTTAACACGATGCAGTGTGTACTGAACTCCACTTAAACATAATGTGAATATATTAATATACATTGAAACATCAGACGGAAGTAGGTCATATACATGGTGAAACGGGCAAAATAAACAGGAAGTGTTCAGCAAATTAGACAAGGAATGTAAACAAGAAATGACATTTAAGCTTTGGGGATTTACAGTATATCGGGAAATCATTTAGATAAATGTATTTATATATACACAATTTTTTATAAAACAAGATTTTTGTATTTCATGATATAAAAATCTAAAATAAAAGTAAATACAGTTCTAAACTACCAAAGTATTTCATACGGACTTGGAAAGCGTCGTGTTAGATAGCAAAATAAATCTCGATGAAAAGTTCTTCGAGCTGTTTGCGACTTTATTCCATCGAATTACACAACACATCTTGTTTATATCCTGATCACGGCACCATAAACAAGATGTGTTGCGTAATTCGATTAAATATATTAAATAAAACAATTATTTCATATGCTGTAGATACAACAAGTGCAGTTGCTACTCACGGACTCCGGTGGACTCCATGCGGGACGCCGTATTTACCGTGTCTCCAAACAGCGTATAGCGCGGCATCTTAAGGCCCACCACACCAGCCACGCAAGGACCTTAAGGAGAAAGGAGGTATTATAATTGAACATGAAAAATGAGGTTTTATAATTGAACAGCGTGTAGCGCGTCATCTTTAGACCAAGCACAACGGCAACACAAAGACCTGAAGGGGAAAGGAGGTATTATAAGTGAACAGTTTGTAGAGCAGCATCATCAGGCCACGCTGAAACGCAAGGACCTGCAGGGGAAAGGAGGTATTATAATTGACCAGCGTGTAGCGGGGCATCTTCAGGCCCACCACCCCGTTATCGCAGTGACCTACAGGATAAAAAAGTTTATGGGCCTCGTTCTGGGAAAACCGGGTATGAAACCATGTTCGTAAGGTGCCATCCCAGTTTAACATGTACAATCCGTAGAGTTTTATCAGGGACGTCACTTTCCATTTTTATGGAATTTTTCGTTTTACGGAAGTCTCTTCTAAACTAAAATCAAGTATAGGCGCACAATTTGCGCACACGCATTAAGCCTTTTTTTCTAAACGAGGCTCAAATTATCAGAACATGCAACTTGTTCTGGTCAACATAATATATTGCATATTAAAATATCATTTTGTTCTACAGTGATAGAAAGAGTTTAGTTTTAGTTATAGTATCCACATATCTAATTTATATTATTAACACATAATTAGTACATATGTCGTAGGTGCTCACTTACTATGATCTCACTTGTTTTTCAGCATCTAACTGCGCAATGCTATGTCTCACGTGCATATAAGTAAATTCGAACGTTTGATAATATACAGCATATATCATATAAAACACACCTAGCATACGTCTATATAAATATGTAAAATATGTAAACTTTAGCTAGCGTAGTAATATATTTTCATACTGTAATATATTTCACATTATATTTATTCACACGTGATAAACAATACCTTGAATAAGCAGAACGATTGAAAACTCACGCGCGTTAAAACACATACCAGAATTCAGACCGATCCGCAACTTCAGTGTGTCGTTAGGTCTGTGACGTATCTTGAAGCGTTTGATTTCCTCGAGCATGCGCAGTGACATGGACGCTATCTCGCCCGCGTGCAGGTCCTCGTTTCGCAAGGGCAGACCACTCACGACAAAATACGCGTCACCAATTGTCTCAATCTTGTAGACGTCAAAGTTCTCCACGATGGCGTCGAAGCACGTGTAGAGGTCGTTCAACATGCAGACGACCTGTGGGAAATCGGGGGCAACGTTTAGAAACATCTTACGACATATTTTATCTTTATCCTTAAGAAGTTTTATATTCGACGATAAACACAACGATTATGACTTCTGATTTGTCGGAGTTGTTTACTATCAACTCATTTCGTCGACGAAGATAAGTTGGACTGTAACAAAATATTACAAACGTTTTGCAATTGAAACAATATAACTAAGAAAATTATTTAACTATGCAATCAGTTTCGAATTTAATACAATTAAATAACGGTTATTGCGTACTTTTGAAATTGTTATAGTTAAGTATGCGACTATCATTTTTGAATAGTCGTTTTCTATAATGTGGTCAAATTGAGCTCTACTTGCTTGCTACCACTGAAAATTGCTATAAAAGGCCGACCGCCCACCAAACCATTCCCTTGTGCATTAATTTAGAACTATTGTTTTATTGACTGCACAACTGCATAAAGTATAAACATCCCATTTGTTTCTTTTCTTCTGTGTTATAAGAATGTCTCATTGCGTGATAGTCCGAATTATCGTCTTGAGTTGGCGTCGAATTTATAGCCGCGCGGGCCACTATACCATTTAAAGAGAGGTGCGTGTTATTTGGTCGTCAAGAGCTACGCGATCAAACCCAGACAGGATGACGGAATGGGTATATGCCAACGCAATTTTTCAGGTGATTTAAGATAAGAGTACATATAGTTATAATATGACCATATAAACATATACTGGTAGTTACTAAACAAATTTTAGGAACAATCCGTAGTGTGTTTGTTTTTGTTTATGTGTTTGATTTGAGTCGTTTTCCACAGCATTAACAGTACACCCTCTGAATACAGAATTGTCAAGAATTATGCGAATTATGGGGTCTTATTTTAACTGTTCTGTGAATATAGAAAAAAAAATAAAGTTCGCTTGAATGTGTAATTCGTGAATATCAAATAATTGCAAAACTTACATTTTTGCGAATAGAAATTTAAAAAATGTGTTAATTGACCCAGTCATTANGGACTGTAACAAAATATTACAAACGTTTTGCAATTGAAACAATATAACAAAGAAAATTATTTAACTATGCAATCAGTTTCGAATTAAATACAATTAAATAACGGTTATTGCGTACTTTTTAAATTGTTATAGTTAAGTATGCGACTATCATTTTTGAATGGCCGTTTTCTATAATGTGGTCAAATTGAGCTCTAATTGCTTGCTACCACTGAAAATTGCTATAAAAGGCCAACCGCCCACCAAACCATTCCCATGTGCATTAATTTAGAACTATTGTTTTATTGGCTGCACAACTGCATAAAGTATAAACATCCCATTTGTTTCTTTTTTTTTGTGTTATAAGAATGTCTCATTGCGTGATAGTCCGAATTATCGTCTTGAGTTGGCATAGAATTTATAGCCGCGAGGGCCACTAAACCATTTAAAGAGAGGTGCGTGTTATTTGGTCGTCAAGAGCTACGCGATCAAATCCGGACAGGATGACGGAATGGGTATATGCCCACGCAATTTTTCAGGTGATTTAAGATTAGAGTACAAATAGTTATAATATGACCATATAAACATATACTGGTAGTTACTCAACAAATTTTAGGAACTATCCGTAGTGTGTTTGTTTTTGTTTATGTTTTTGATTTGAGCCGTTTTCCACAGCATTTACAGTTCACCCTCTGAGTACAGAATTGTCAAGAATTATGCGAATTATGGGGTCTTATTTTAATTGTTCTGTGAAATATATAAAAAACAAAATTAATTTCGCTTGAATGTGTAATTCGTGAATATAAAAAAATGCAAAACTTACCTTTTTGCGAACAGAAATTAAAAAAATGTGTTAATTGACCCAGTCATTACCTCCATGGGCGTGCTCTCCGCTGATATGGCGGTGAAGCCCACGATGTCCGAGAAGTAGATAGAGACACTCTCGTACAGTTCCGGCACCACCGGCTCGCCTTTCTTCAGCCGCTCAGCAACGAACCTGAGTATTACAAAAGTCACATTTATTTGTGAATTAAAGTTTTTGTTCACCAACGTAAATTTTGTTATCTATTGTATTTAAGGCTATTCTAAACATTAAATGTATTTTATTTTGATGTATCAACAAACATAATAATAACAAATAGTCCCTGAGAAAATATGTCTATTGTAGCTATGTATATACACGAAACCATGCGCACCTTGTACATGTTTTTACGTTAACAGATATGTGAAATGCAACTCGCGAACTATGTGAGATACGGCCAAAACAATTTATAACTAGATGCTTTTCCTCTCATATCAAAAAGATTCTTGCAGAATAGAAAACTCTTATTATTGAATTGCTTTAGATTCCTGAGTCCACACATATCAAATATTTAAAAATTTGTTTATTGGGTCGTCATCTAATCGATGCACGCACATATCACATGTTTACATGTTTTGCACAAAGAATCGTGTCGAAAAATAATGTGATGAACTAAATATTATTGCAAAGTGAACATTCTTCCGTTTACAATTTATGGATGACATTTACATCAGGTAACAAAACATTGTTGGAAAGGCCTTCTGCATTAGTTTGCGGTTGTTTAAAAGATCATTTACATTCAAACTTTTACAATACATATATGTTAGAATGTTCCCAGTGGAGAAACACAAATGTGACGTAACCAAGCACTAAATGTTCAATGACTATCCGCATTCTTAAATTTGATGGTATTGTTAATCACTCAATCAATCTGATATGATGGAAGTTAACATGTAGCACAGAATTTAATTAGACATGATTTTTGTTGCGCCTTAGTATTCATTTGGGGTGGTTTTGTGTTCATTTGCAACACACACTGGTTATACACACGCCATTGTCATGTGGTCCAGTGTGGTTACCTTGGCAACGTCCTGAGCAGCAGGTTCTATGTTACCTTGGCAACATCCTGAGCAGCAGGTTCTATGTTACCTTGGCATCATCCTGAGCAGCAGGTTTTATGTAACCTTGCCAACATCCTAAGCAGCACGTTCTCTGTAACATTGGCAACATCCTGAGCAGCACGTTCTCTGTAACCTTGGCAACATCCTGAGCGGCAGGTTATATGTTACCTTGGCAACATTCTGAGCAGCAGGTTCTCTGTCATCTTTTTCTCCTTGGACAACAACTCTGTACGGTCAGCGACCAGACTCTCCAGGTTATTGGAGTAGCGCTCCATCATGTACAGCATGTTGTCGAATATGTTAGACTTGCTGAAATCATGTATACCATGGTATCCAATATGTTAGACATGCTGAAATTATTTATAGCATGTTATACAATATGTAAGACTTGCTGAAATAATGTCTAGTATGTTATCCAATATGTAACTCTTGCTAAAATAATGTCTTGCATGTTATCCAATATGTTGGACTTCCTGAAATCAGACAGATAATGTAAGACCTGCCAAAATCAGGCAGATAATGTTGGACTTGCTTAAATCAGTCAGATAATGTTAGACTTGCTGAAATCAGGCTGATAATGTTAGGCTTGCTGAAATCAGGCTGATAATATTAGGCTTGCTGAAATCAGGCAGATAATGTAAGACATGCTGACATCAGGCAGATAACGTAAGACTTGCTGATATCAGACAGAAAACGTAAGACTTGTTGAAATCGGGCAGATAATGCAAGACTTGCTACAATCAGGCAGATCATGTTAGACTTGCTGAAATCAGGCAGATAATGTTAGACTTGCTGAAATCAGACAGATGATGTTAGACTTCCTTCAATCAGGCAGATAATGTAAGACATGCTGACATCAGGCAAATAACGTTAGACTTGCTGATATCAGACATATAATGTAAGACTTGTTGAAATCGGGCAGATAATGTAAGACTTGATCCAATCAGACAGATAATGTTAGACTTTCTGAAATCAGGCAGATAATGTTAGACTTGCTGAAATCAGGCAGATAATGTTAGACGTGCTGAAATCAGGTAGATAATGTAATACTTGATGAAATCAGGCAGATAATGTTAGAATTGATGAAATCAAGCAGATAATATTAGACTTGCTTACAACAGGCAGATAATGTAAGACTTGATGAAATCAGGCAGATAATATTAGAATTGCTTAAATCAGGCAGAGAATGTTAGACATGCTGAATTCAGGCAGATAATGTTAGAATTGCTCTAATCAGTCAGATAATGTAAGACTTCCTTAAATCAGGCAGATAATGTTAGACTTGCTAAAATAAGACTTTTACGGTAAGACTTGCTGAAATCAGGGGAATTTTTTTTTAGACATTCTGAATTCAGACAGATAATGTTAGAATTGCTCCAATCAGTCTGATAATGTAAGACTTCTTAAAATCAGGCAGATAATGTTAGACTTGTTTAAATCAGGCAGATACGGTAAGACTTGCTGAAATCAGGGAAAAATAATATTAGACTTGCTAAAATCAGGCTGATAATGTTATACTTGCTGAAATCAGGCGGATAATGTTAGACTTGCTGAAATCAGGCAGATAATGTTAGACTTGCTCAAATCAGGCAGATACGGTTAGACTTGCTAAAATCAGGGAAAAATAATTTAAGACTTGCTGAAATCAGGCTGATAATGTTATACTTGCAGAAATCAGGCAGATGATGTGACTAATTGTCGAACATGATAGAATCGGTATAATGATATCGAAATTATTAAACGTGCAGAATCGGTGTCGAACATGTTAGACGTGCTGAATTGGTGTCGTACATGTTAGACGAGCTGAATTGGTGTCGTACATGTTAGACGAGCGGAATTGGTGTCGTACATGCTAAACGTGCTGAATTGGTGTAGTACATGTTAGACGAGCTGAATTGGTGTCGTACATGCTAAACGTGCTGAATTGGTGTTGTACATGTTAGACGTGCTGAATTGGTTTCGTACATGTTAGACGTGCTGAATTGGTGTAGTACATGTAAAACCTGCTGAATTGGTGTCGTACATGCTAGACGTGCTGAATGTGAGACTTATAATTTAAACGTACACAATCGGTGATGTTATTGTTCGACGAGCTGCATTTGTATAAACAAGGTTAAAAGGGGTTAATTGTTGTAGAAAAATATTTAAAACCCTCATATCACTGTTTCCGCTTACATTATTTATTTAAAATGATGTGTTCGCGATCATCGTGTGAGTTCACAGAGCAAGTTCCATAACTCTTACATGAACTTTAGCATAATTATTCCTCTTTTGTACTTCAAAATGTGTTAAGATAAACGAATCCATTTCACTGTTTCATTGATGTCGAAAATGAAAAATGTTCTGAATTGGTGACGTATATGTTGGACGTACTAAATTAGTGTAGAAAATATTTTATGCTTAATTTATTGATGTCAAAAACGTTAAACTCGCTGAATTGGTGTTGTAAATGTTCGACGTGCTAAATTAGTGGTGCAACTGTTAGACTCAATTAAAATATATCGTGTTTGTTAGATGTGCTGTTTTGGTGTAGACAGTGTGAGGTGTGCTGAATTGTTTCGCAACTGTTAGAGGCGCTGAATATGTGTTTGAAGTAGATTTTGAGCGCTTGAACCGGTCATTACCAATTTGTTCATCGGCGCAAAAAGAATTGCTCATGGAATTCCGGGCGACGACCCGTTCCCGAGACGGTCCAGGGTCTTTAAGTGCTCGGTGTTGAGCACCTAGTACACTGACCCTCGTTTTAAAGTCAGGAATAAGTGTTCTGATACAAGTGTGTTTCTACTAGACCAAATATCCGCTCTATTTGCTGAACTGGTGTCGTAAATGCTAGATGTGCTTTAATTAGTGTCGTGAATGCTGGACGTTCTTGAATTGGTGTCGTGAATGTGAGAAGCAGTGAAATTGAATCGTTAAAGATAGACCTGCTTGAATTGAATCGGTGAAGTTAATGTAAGCGGTGGTGAATAAGTGTTAAAAAAATTCGACGCGCTGAATTGGTGTCGTTAATGTTCGACGTGATGAAATGTTCAACATGCTGCATTTAAAGAAACGTAATCACCTATGGTAGACATGCTCAACGTGTGCCGACTATAGTAACTTAGTAAGTAAGTAAGTAAGTAAGTAAGTAAATATTTTATTATAGTGACATGTGCAAACAAATATAGAAATAACAACAGACAATTACAAAAAATCATGCACCCGGCCCAAACGGGCCTATAAGTCACATAATACATGATAAAACATTAAGCATGAAAACAGTAAGCGATTCAATGGTATATATCAGACATGCGAATAGTTTTTCAAAAATCCTAAACTTGCTTTACATGTTGTCGAATGTGAAAGACTTGCTGATATCGTGGTGAAATAGCAGATTTGATTACCTGAAGTCAAAAACGATAGATATGGTAAAATGTTACTTCAATATTTTAGACTTGCTGAAAAGTTGCCGATACTTACAGACTATATTAAGTGGTTCCAAATTGAAATATATAATACAATATTAATAATAAGAAGAAAAAAAAAGAAGAAGAAGACGAAATATAATAAAATAATGTCCGTTAGAGAGTAAAATGTATATAATTCTAAATCACTTACATTCCCTGCAACATCGGCTTCAGTTTCACGCGGATGTCCTTGAACGTGGGTCTCACATCCGGGTCCTCCGCCCAGCAGTCCCTGATACAGTCGCTTATGAAAGGCTCGCACGCCAGGCTGGCTATATCCGGTCTGATTGAGGGACTCTCGCTCCGCAGTAGCTCGATGATTTCTAAATAAAACAAGGTATAGGACAGCCTTCTGGCATATTTTTTAAATTAATATAACAATACGCAATTAAAATATTCTTTTTATTTTTGTCCAGTGTTTAACGCAACACTTCAAAATACTTATTAATTATCATCCATGGGTTAGACTAGCTTTTCTACCTTTGCTGGAGTAAGATGTGTCTGCCCACGGTCCCTTCCGGCCTATCAGCGAGTGCAGGATGAGCGAGAACGCGTACACATCCGCCTTCTGTGTTCCCACGACATCCCTTCTTGTGCTCTTGAGTACTTCCGGTGCGCGCCACAATATACCTGGGTTTGTATTTAAAAACCTATCTATGTGTTGAGTTAATACGTGTTCGGGATTCAATAAAAAAAACTAATTTGAGCATCTTCAACCTCACTGGGGATCATCTTCGGTTTTCTTCTGTAATCTTTTACTCAATTTAGCTGATTTTTCAAGTTGTAAATTAGATAGATCTCCATATTAAATCGAACAATAAATGTCAACTTTATACGGTTTCTCTTAAATGTTTTATTCATGAGTCTAATGTATTCGAGCTGTGGAACTCTGAATTTTGTCACATAAACAACGCTTACAGTTGTTTATTAGCATCATGATGCGTAACTTAGAATTCCCTTAGTTCATCGCAATGCCCTATTATACGGTTATTACAGATCCGAAGTAATTGTGGACCAAACATTTCTTCTTAAGCACTTATACATTATGCAAATACAAATAAATTAATATGTATCGCCACAAACAGTATTTGAATACAAAGTCTTGTAACAATCAGTTTGTAAGATAAAATACGGAAACTTACATAAAACACTAAACATTACAATGATTAAAGGTGTTGTCACCATATTAGAACGGTCAATGCAACNACATACTTTAATAGACGTTCTGTGGAAAAGGTGACATATTTTCATAGTAGTTAAGTGGGAGGGTGACATACTTTCATTAAAGTTCTGTGGGGAAGGTGGCATACCGGTATAGTAGTTATGTGGTGATTGTGACATACTTTCATAGCAGTTCTGTGGGAGGGTGACATGCTCTCATAGTAATTATGTGGATAAGGTGACATACTTTCATAGTAGTTATGTGGGGAAGGTGCCATACTTGAATAGTAGTTCAATGGGAGGTTGACATACTTTCATAGCAATTCTATGGGGAAGGTGACATACTTGCATAGAAGTTATGTGGGAGGGCGACATACTTTAATAGTAGTTATGTGGGGAAGGTGGCATACTTGCAAAGTAGTTCTGTGTAGAAGGTGACATACTTGCATAGTAGTTCTGTCGGAGGGTGACATACTTTCATATTTATTCTGTGGGGAAGTTGGCATACTTTCATAGAAGTTTTGTGGGGAAGGTGACATACTTTCCTAGTAGTTCTGTGGGAGGGTGACTACTTTCATAGACAATCTGTGGGGAGGATGACATACTTTCAAAGTAGCTCTGTGAAGAAGGTGACATACTTGCATAGTAGATTCTGTTTGGAATGTGACATACTTGCATAGAAGTTATGTGGGAACGTGACATACTTGCTTAGTAGTTCTGTGGGAGGGTTACATACTTTCATAGAAGTTCTGTGGGTAAGGTGACACACTTTTATAATAGTTCTGTTGGAAGTCGACATGCTTTCATAGAAGTTCTGTGGAGAGGGTGACATACTTTCATAGTAGTTCTGTGGGAGGGTGACATACATTCATAGAAATTATGTGGAGAAGGTGACATGCTTTCATAGTAGTTATGTGGGAGGGTGACATACTTGCATAGTAGTTCTGTGGGGAAGGTGACAAACTTTCATAGTAGTTCTTCGGGGAAGGTTGACATACTTTCATATTTGTCATGTGGGGAAGATGACATACTTTCATAGTAGTTATGGGGGGAAGGTGACATACTTTCATAGTAGTTCGGCGTGGAATGTGACATACTTTCATAGAAGTTATGTGGGGAAGGTGACATACTTTCATAGCACTTATGTGGAGAAGGTGCCATACTTTCATAGTAGTTATGTGGGGAAGGTGACATACTTTCAAAGTAGTTACGTGTGGAAGGTGACATACTTTCATAGTAAATATGTTAGGAAGGGGACATACTTTCATTGCAGTAATGTGAGGAAGGTGACATACTTTCATAGTAGTTATGTGAGGAGGGTGACATGCTTTCATAGTAGCAATGTGGGGAAGGTGACATACTTGTATAGTAGTTATGTCGGGAAGTTGACACACTTTCATAGTAGTTCTGCGGGGAAGGTGACATACTTTCATATTCGTTCAGTGGGGAAGGTGACATACTTTTATAGTAGTTCTGCTGGGAAGGTGACATACTTTTATAGTAGTTATGTGGGGAAGGTGACATACTTTTATAGTAGTTATGTGGGGAAGGTGACATACTTTCATACTAGTTATGTGTGGAAGTAGACATACTTTCATAGAAGCTATGTGAGGAAGGTGACATACTTTCATAGTAGTTATGTGTGGAAGGTGACATACTTTCATACTAGCTATGTAGTGAAGGTGACATACTTTTATAGTAGTTATGTGTGGAAGGTGACATACTTTCATAGTTGTATCTGGGGAAGGTGACATACTTTCGTTGTAGTTCTTTGGGGAAGATGACATACGTTCATAGAAGTTATGTGTGGAAGGTGACATACGTTCATAGTAGTTATGTGGGGAAGGTGACATACTTTCATGGTTGTTATGTGGGGAAGGTGACATACTTTCATAGTAGTTCTGTGGGGAATGGGACATATTTTCATAGTAGTTATGTGGGCAATGTGACATACTTTCATAGTAGTTATGTGGGGAAGGTGACATACTTTCATAGTAGTTATGTGGGGANCAAGTTTTCGTTTTTAACATGACTTACAAAGGTGTGCGACATTTATCGTTAATGTTGCGACATATATCGGCAGTTGAAATTTTTGCGACATTTATCGTTAAAGTTGCGACATTTATCGTCAGTAGAATTTGCGACATATGTCGGTCCTTGCGACATTTATCGTCAACGTTGCGACAAATCTCGTAGCCTGCGACATTTAACGGCGATGCGACATTTGTAGGCGCTACATGCACTCTGCACAAGCTACACAGAGGGCGACACTTTCTTCCGCTTTTATGGAATTTTCGTTTAAAGGAAGTATATTCTAGACCAAAATACAGTTTAGACGAGCAATGTCGTCTCTGATTAGCATGTGCAGAGTGACATGTGCACAATCAAATCTGCGACGTCACTTTATGCAATTGCATTAAGCTTTGTTTTCAGCACGAGGCTCTAACTGAACCCACAGTATTGGTTCAGTTTATGATTCACAAATAATTCATTGACAGAGGGGTTTCTTCATTTAACACATGGCTTGGTATGCGGTGCCAAGCAAAGAACACAACCCTAAACATTAAATTGTTTAGCTAAATTCAGTTAAGTTTTGGAGAGAAAACAACAATGTCGGCTTGTCGGCTTGCGACATTTGACAAAGAGAACCGTTAAACTGTTTTCTAAATCAAACAACATATCAAAATACATTACTTGAAAGAACCTAATATAAACAAATGAAGTATGAAACTTCGAATTAGCAGTATTTTTCCAAAGTGTAGAGATCCACATTACACCTATTTCGACTCATAGCGTGACGATGACTTTGATCGTTTCGAGGTAAAGTTATCAACGCAGCACAAGCTGTCGTCTGCTGACTTACTTGCAAGCTGCCCCTTTGACAGAACTGGGTCAGAATGTACACGTGGGGGGACTCCACGCATGCGCCGATGAAGCGAGCTACGTTGTCATGGTTGAGTTTCTTGCGCAGCTGTAACTGCTTCTTGAGATCTCGATCGATCTCGACGTGGCGCCGCGAGATGTGCTTGATGGACACCACGGTGCCTTTGTAGCAGCCGATGAGGCAGCGTGGCGCCTTGGTGCTGCTGAACGAGCTGTCCCGCTTGACTTCCTCTCCCAGCAGCGTGGTCCGCTCAGACTCGTTCTCGTAGGAAAATATGAACTTGAACGGATGGCTCTTGGACCGTTTCCTCTGCAAACATACCGAACGTTGTAATAATATTGTTCAGATATTATATTTTCTAAATAAATATGAAGAAAAAAATCTCTTTTTAATTGATTGGCAAGAAGCAGTGCAAGTATGATCAAATTACAATGATATAGTATTGCATATGAAATTAGCTATATCGATTAATCCTTGTGGATTTCATGTTGATATTACATGAAACTAAAATACGAGAACTTGGGACTTAATTTCAAAGATTAAAGAAAGCTGAACATGAAGTAGCCTGCACCTCGTACGTTTACACAAAACTTGTATCACAGATTAGCCTGTGTAGTCCGTATAGGCTGTTCTAGGACGACACTGTCCGCCTAAACTGGATATTCGCTAAGAAGAGATCTTCTTTAAACAAAAAATATCATTAAAACAGAAAATGTCATCATTATTAAACCTGCGCGGACTGCACATGATAATCTGGGACGACTTTTTACGCACATGCATTAAGCCCAGTTTTCCAAGAACGCGATGTTTGTTCACTATTACTGCAAGAAACGTACTAAGTTACCTACGGACACAAGAAATGATTTCCTGGAACAACGAACATTTTGCCGTTCAGAATAGCTGACAATAAGAAAACCACCAATCTCTCAATTGAAAGTGCATGGGAGAAGAGTTTCTTAAACTGTACACTGCGAGTTCGATCTTTCTTTCTTTGATTATGGCCGACTAATCTGGACAATTTATCGAGTCATCTAGTGTTGCTGTATGTATTGATGATCCTGTCAAGATTCACAGAAGAAACATTGAACATTAAAGTGTTGTCGTCAATCAAAGACCAATTTGTAGCAGCGTTTAATAACTGGACTGAAAGGGAATTTCGTGAGTGTAAAACTTGATTTATTGCCGCGCGGATAAAGCCGTTCAGATTTAAGTCATCGTTTAGTCTGCACGATGACACGTGTTTTGTCCTGACGTCTACAATGGCATTTCTTCATGTGCTGATGTAGCATCGGTAGCGATCTTTTGTGAACTGGAAGGCCCACTTTGACAGTACATTTGGAGATCCGATTGCAGAATGATGGAATCACCGAAAATCAGCCTGCTTTTATAAGTTATTGTCTGTCCGGGGAAGATCGTGTTTGGTCCGTATCGCTGCCGCGTTAAAATAAGTGTCTTTGTCGTGTAGGTCAGTGATGTTCTGTGTAGGTGCCGTGTTCGTCCGTGATTATCCACGTCTATCCGTGTTGGTCCGTACTATTACGAAGCTCTGCTCTGCGTCGACGCTCAAAAGTCCCAAACGTCCACGGATCGTCCCGGATCTCCGGGGGGGGGGGNCGGGGGGGGGGGGTGATTCGGAACAATCCGGGACTGTCGTATCCGTCCGTTATATATGGGACATATACAAATGCACCTAACATAAATGTGTTTAGAACAACGCACATACAGGAGATATGTGTAGCTTTAGTGACAATTATAAAGCTCTACATATATTTAAAATCCGTTTATATTTTTTAAATTTTTATTTATTCATACTCTAATGTTATAAAATGTGATTTTGCAAATCATATGTAAATCATATATGCCAGTTCACATGACAAAAGGCTCTAACGGATTGATCCGCATTTCGATATATATGATTTTCCTACCCGTTTTCCTAGTTTAACCTGTTATGTTTTACATACGAACCCGCCTCTTTTAGTTTATGTTAAACTATAGTTTGATTTATAAGGTACCTTCTGCATGTTAGGCGGTAGGAGATTCTCATCCATGGACTGCACGAGCGGTGCGAGGTCTTTGAAGTCAACCTTCCAGAGTAGGCGGGCCAACTTCTGCTCGTACAGGTAGTGTCTGAAATTAGACAGGAAGTGTCTGAAATAGTACAGATAGTGTCTGAAATAATACAGGTCGTGTCTGAAATATGACAGAAAGTGTTTGAAATAGTACAGTTAGTGTCTGAGATAGTACATGTAGTGTCTGAAATAGGGCAACACAGGTCTGATATACGAGAGGTGTCAGAGAAGTGTATATGGGATGGTACAGGTAGTGTCTGAAATATGACAGGTAGTGTCTGATAAAGTACAGGTAGTGTCTAAAATAGTATTGGTAGTGTCTGAAATAGTATAGGCAGTGTCTGAAATAGGGTAATCGCATGTGCGTAAAGTATTGTCATATATAAGCCTGTGTAGTCCGCGCAGGCTATTTCGGGAGACGTTTACCACCTTAACTGGATTTTCGCTAAGAAGAGACTTCCTTCAAACGAAAAATACATTAAAAGCGGAAATTGTCGTCATTGATTAATCTGTGTTGAATGCACAGTCTACACTGGCACAACATTTTACGCACATGTATAACGTCCCGTTTTCCCAGAGGGCGGCTCAAATCTATTTGAACCAGGTGATCTTTGTCAAGAATTATTGTATTAAGGAAAAGGGATTAAGTTATCAGTTGTTGAATTCTTCCTCGCGAGATCTCTTGGGACTCTGAATCTCAATTACCTCACAACAAAGCCGGCTGCTATCCCGACAGTGACCGTTATTGTTATGATAACGGACAGAATCGTCCACAGCGCTGAAACATATATGAAATCCACATTTGTGCAAGGTTAGTTTAAAGGGACTTGTTCACACTGTGGGTATGATTTGAAATATGTCAATACATGCCCTGAATTGCCAGATTTAAACTATGGATTTGTAAAACTCCATTTAAATGGGAATAATAGAATTTAAGCGAGAAAAAAGTTATTCCCTAGCGGTCAGAGGGGGCAATCACGTGATAGTCAAAATGGCGTCGTCCATGCCGAGACAGGTATTTTTTGTCGTTTTATACCCTTTATTACTTTTGTTTTATTTTTTAAATGACACTCACTTTTCAGCCATATCAGTAAGTAAGTGATTAGCGTTTATTTTTTATTAAAATTCGATTTATATATCGACTGTACTAGCTGAACATTTTCTTAGTTGAGCTGTAATTAGGTCATCCTAATGACTGTCTTGCTAATATGGCTTAAAAGTGAGCGGCATTACAAAAAATGCAAGTAATAAAGGGTATGAAACGGCGAAAAATACATGCCTCGGCATGGACGTCGCCATCTTGACAATCACGTGATTACCCCCTCTGCCCAGCGGTGGTCGAACCGGTGTCTTTTGGATTAAAAAGCTATTGTCTGAAACACTAAGCAATTCAGACTATTTGAACTACTCAATATGCAATTTCATCACATGTTTTTCAAAACAGATACAACGTTGATAAATAAACAACTAGAATAAATAATCCGAAGAATGTATCCGGAGAGGCGCCCCTCCCCCGGAGAAGTGCTCCCTGCAGAGGTGCCCCCTAATTTTAAGGGGGCTGAGAGGTGCCCGTCGAGCAAATCAGGAGGGGCGGATAAGTGTCCCCATGTCAGAATTAAGTAGGCGGATATCTGCCCCCTCAAAATAATTCAAAAGGCGGATAAGTGCTCCCGTTGGGACTATTGTCTGTTCCAGACAGTTCTGTAACCTGAAATTCCCAAAAGGTTGACAGTTAACAAAGACAGGTCCAAAACAGCTTTTAAATGCAGTTATTGGCTAAAATCAACCACTTGATCGGAATGATTGAAATTTTTCACATTTATCCGATATATTCTTTCACAAAATACTATCTTAAACATTTGGAATTTATCTTTTTTGCTCTAATATATCGACAAAAACAGCGATGCGACAGACATTGTTGAAATGAGAATCTCTCGAGATTTCACGGTACTATGACGTTATTTCTATTTTCAGTAGATACCATGTGCTTAAGTGTTTTCCATTCAGAATGACATTTCCCGGTATTTTAAATTATTCTTGCGTTTTTGTTGTTACAGCGCTATTGAAGTCCGATTAAAGTGATATTAGACGCATCTAACAGTATATAGGTGTCTATCGCAACCGTTGTTTATTTTGGTGTTTTCACATTATATACACTTATTTTTGTTAATGCAGCATCAACATACTAAAACAATATCCCAGTAAGAGAAAAATAATGCATTTGAATATCAACCGTACTTTCGTTTTGACGTATTTTGTGGTTAGTTTAAAATCTGGGACACACCGCGAAAACATATGACAATTCTGAAATTATGAATACATTTACCTTCGTGTCTCTGTCAACCACATCTTCGGCCATACTTCTTCAAAGATATATGTTATAAATGTTTTGTCAGTAAAGTGACTTTATGAGAAAGACTCAAATCGTATCGCTTTCGTAAATAAGCGGCAGTTCCGCTCGGCTAGTTTAGTTTACAGGACTGGGTTAGCCACGTAAAATATCGAATATAGTATATATATTTTTAAACAACTGGTAACAAGATGAGTTGCAGATAATTAGTCAGTTACCACATTTTAACTAACTCTTTTGACCTGTTAATTCTTTTCAGTTCAATTCAACAGTGAAAATGCGTCTAATATCACTTTAAATAATGTAACACAAACTGAGAAAGTCCATTATAGACGTGCGGTAACACCAAAACGTGATTGACGCAATCGTTTTATTAAGCTTATGATAAACAATGTAATCCGTAATTGGTGAAAACAAACAAATCAATTATTGTTTCAATCTGCTCAGGGTGTTCTTTAAGGGGAAGACAATATTTAGAGGGCACTTATCCAGGTCATCAATTATGACAAGGGCACTACTCCGCCCCTTAGTTTTAAGCAGGAGGGCAGTTCTCCGCCCAATAAAAAAACAGTGAGGGGGCTTATATCCGCCCAGTGAAAAATCATTGAGGTGGCACCTCTCCGGGGGGGGGGGCGCATATCCTAGTCTCCGAAGTAGAGATAGAAAATAAGCGATATACGAGTTGTATTCAATTACATATAGTGTTCTGCTGTACAGAAGAAAACTCATTCATATAAACGAGACATATACACTGTTGGGAAATCCCCTTAGTCTGTTCAAATTTGTTCATACGACACATAGACACAATGGTAATTCAGCAACAAATACGAGTATACGTGTCGGTATCCGCGTAAGCGTGATCGTTATAAATTTGAATGAAGACAACACTCTTTGCTCAATGGTGCCATATAAAGACTATTACCAAATTTAACATAACATTTAGTGTTTTTCCCAGACCCTTTTTGCGTGGCGCTGCGCCACGCCGCCGTTCTGAAGCGCCAATGTGCCCTTTTCAAAGGCAAAAGCCGCCACGCGCCCTTATTGATAACATCTTTATTGCCTCTTGACCAAAAATCTAAGCCGAATCGTATCAGAGTATGGCCCCAAGGCAGCGAAGATGTGCACGGTTGTGTATTTGTCATGCGTGAATAACCCCGTGTCAATATCAATCGATAATGCCAGGGTCTGTGTTATACCAAGCACACTAATCGGTGCCTTATTTGTACTCCTCCACAATATAATCGTGCCTCCAAGATAAAATCGTTGACAGTTACTTTGGAGACTTTTGATGGCAACCGATTGTCTTCCTCGTGGAAATTGTGCATTTAATGTAAAATACAGTAATATCAAAACATTTATTTCTACACGTAATTTAATTTCAAATAAAAAACGCTGTATTTTTATCGTTGTTTAGATAAGTAATTGATTGTTGAAACAATCATTTTACCGTTAACTGATTAAACAAAATGCGAATCGCGAATGTAGTCGATTTTACGTTGATATTCGCACCTTTAGCTTACGTCATGTTGACAAAATGGCGGACAACATAGAAGAGAAATTGACTTGTGTGATCCTCGGCAAAAAAAGACAAATAACAATCGAATTAACGATGAACATAATACAGTTAGTAAGGACTAATGAAATGTCTGTGTTTATTAACGATAATACGTTTTAGATACAAAAAAAAACATATATATTTAGTAATCTTCACAGTGGATGTATGTCACGGAAACGAGTGTTATAAATTGGCGTTCAGTTTAATCGCGAAGTTTAAACATTTGACAAGATTATCGTTAGAAAATGGGATAAGACAAACATGTTTCCATTTATATGTTTATGGATCTGTGTATAATCAGATTCATATGCATATATTATTATGTTTGTTATGCTGTACTAGAAGAGCATGTAACATGCATCGTCCATGTGCATATGTTCATTTAAGATTGCGATAATAAAATGTTGAAGCTTAAATTGTATTTTTAAGTTACATGCATTTTATAGTTTATTTAAGTGACCCACGTGCTGTAACAAGACTATTCAATCGTTTCGCGTTGTAAAGTTTGATAATTTAATTAATTGGAAATGACGACACTGTTATAGAGACATTCAATATATACTAATTCGATATAATGAAATTTCAAACTACTGACAAAACGGAGATTTCGTTTATTATTTAATGCAGTGACACATATATTCAGTTTCTACGTCACTAGAACACACTCGCGTAACGTGTGCCGTCACTAGAACACACTCACGTGACACTAGAACACACTCATTTTCTGGTGACGTCACTATAACACTCACGTGATTTTTGTTCGCACTTCTCGCCGTGGAAGCCGCACTTTGGCTCGTCCCGAGGTGGGCCACCGTTCCTCCACTTGATGTCCCTGAACAGGTTTAACTCCTACACGAATGGCAAGGTGGTAGTCCAATCATATGGCATGGCAGTGAAAGAATAGAACTATGATATGGTGACATGGCATTGTTAATTTAGTTTTAAATAACAAAACTCAGCTGGTGGAAATACAAACTGCGTACAAAATACACGTTAACATGCGCATCATTATACGAGTTTCGTTCTGGGAAAACTGGACTTAATGCATGTGCGTAAAGTGTCGTCCAATATTAGTTTGTGCTGTCCAAGCATGCTTATTAAGGACGATACTATCCGCCTTAACTGGATTTTCGTAAAGAAGAGAATTCCTTTAAACCAAAAATATCACAGGCTTATCTGGGATGACACTTTGCGCTCATGCATTAAGCCCACTTTTACAAGAACGTGGCTCAAACAGTAATGTGTGACCTCTGTATTAGTTTAACTTTAAGAATATCGTATTTTTTTTTCAAAATATGTCTTTTTTTCTAAAACAACTGCTGTAACTATTCTGGTGTTTGATAAAGCTTCACCAAATGTGTTGATTAATGATTGTCTGTAAGATTAAATGGGTCTTTTTTTGTAACGCATTACATAAAACTCCGACAAACGTTCAGATGACCAGGCCGATAAGGCCTCTTAATTCGGGGCCTTACAGTTCCCTCCGATACATATATTTCCTGGTGATTTCTTTGTTAATGTTCCATTAAAGCGATTCGTTCTCTAATTACTTTTCATGTTTGTAATGGAACTCCTTAATGTTCATAGAGTATCCTAATTAACGATACAACTGATATCAATCTCCCTTTTATCGATGGGAAACATGTATCAGTAAAAAGTATATACCATGTGTAGATATAAATGCGACTATAAAATAGTATAATTTGTCAAATGCCCTATGTGAATGATATGCTTTTACTAGTTGCTTCATTTCGTGTCATAGCGAACTTACATGACCGTCCAATAATTCGTTTCGGAAATGTCCATGAGACTCGCGACTCAGGCGTTAATTGCTTCATGTCGTGTCATATAGAACCTTCATGACCTTCCGATAATACGTTTCGGAAATGGCCTAAAGTCGCGCGATTCAGGCGTGAGAAGCAACGAAATGACGAAAATATGCAAATGGAAGCTTGTGATTTATAATTAGGTAATACAAAAACCATTAAACCTAAACACGTTGTGCATTATATATATGCTGGGAAATTGCCGCTATGAAAGCTATCATGTTTCAGAGAAAAATATCAACAATAGATTTTTGATGAAACTGTAATATACACCATACTGTAGCATTTTTTTTTAAACTAGGGCGGCCTCCTTTAAGAGTTTCCAAATACCTGACAGGAAATAGATATAGATATCGGGGTACTCTTACATTGTTTGTTAAGGAAAGACTTGGTTATGTTAACGTACTGGTATGCCGACGCCTCCCTGTGTCATCCGGAAGTTGCCGACCGGAAGTAGCTCTACAAGGGAATCTGTTTGGTGGACGTCGAACGTGAGGAGCGTGTAGTTGCCCTCCGCGTCCCCTTGGCGGTCGATGTAGACCTCGTAACCTAGGATACCTGCATACATAACGAGATTAGACTCATATTATAGACTTGGGTAAAATAGTTTAATTATCGTGTAAACGTGTCAGAAAAAAATCGTATGCAATAGTCAAGTTTAAGAAAAAAAACATTTAAAAAGAAAAGAACAAAATATTATTATTTACATCAAGAAATAAAATGTTCATGTTTGATAATTCTGATCATTGTATTCGCGATTTAATATGTATAGTTTTCAAAATTATTGATATGATAAATTTAAATATTGGAAAAGAATAACATTTAATTTATGATCGACAACATTTCACCACGTCTTTTAGTTGAACCTAAACGGACTTGCATTCCCATTGAACCACCAACAGATTAACCATATATGTTTCTCTAAAGTTAAAACCAAGTTACAAGCACATACATAAGAACAGCATTACTTGTATATGTGGTATTGCGTATGTGAGCTATGAGCGCCGTGCCGTTGCGCATGTCGCCCCCGGATGTGAGCGTCTCGTGCAGGGCACGTGCGTACGTGTGCACGGCGTCGTACAGGAAGGCAGCGTGGATTGGCACCTTGATCTGAAGAATGGACAAACAGTTTGTTAAAATACGCATCTTGCTCTGTAGAATGGACAGACAGTGTGTTTAAATATACACCTTGATTTTTAGAATGGACAGACAGTTTGTTTAAATATTCACATTGGTCTGTAAAATGGACATACAGTTTTTTAAAATAAGCACATTGATCTGTAGAATGGACAGACAGTTTGTGTAAATATGCACCTATATCTTTAGAATGGACAGAAAGTTTGTTTAAATATGCACATTGATCTGTAGAATGGACAGACAGTTGGTTTAAATATGCACATCGATCTGTAGAATGGACAGACAGTTTGTTTAAATATGCACCTTCATCTGTAGAATGGACAGACAGTTTGTTTAAATATGCACATCGATCTGTAGAATGGACAGACAGTTTGTTTAAATATGCACATTGATCTGTATAATGGACAGACAGTGTGTTTAAATATGCACCTATATCTGTAGAATGGACAGACAGTTTGTTTAAATATGCATATTGATCTGTAGAATGGACAGACAGTGTGTTTAAATATGTACCTTGATCTGTAGAATGGACAGACAGTTTGTTTAAATATGCACCTTCATCTGTAGAATTGACACAAGGTTTGTTTAAATATAAGCGGAAGGTTTCGAGCCTCATACGGGGCATATTCTGACATGGCCAGTTGCAGCTATTCAAATCGATACTTAGTGAGTGCAACAAAAAAGGAGTTACATTTATATTTCTTCGGAACCACAAACGAAGACGTAATTTGGTAGTTGGTAACACCACAACCTACATTAATTGATGAGGTAAATCACGTGATGTACGTACATTAAGGAAGCAAAACGCCCTATTAATTGTTTGTTAAGCACGATATTGATCTTTAAGTGGTTTAAGAACTGACCAGATAATGATTGTCATTTGAGACATACAAGCGGAAGCTAGAGAAATGTATTGACGCTTTACAAATGGGTGCGGACTGGCTATAAAAGTTGACAGCCTTGTGTTATCCTCCTGAAAAATTGGCTCGGATCAACCACGTTATTTCTCATAATATTTTCTCATAATATGACTGGCAAAATGCAAAACAAAAACCCAGTTTTATCGTGTTGTAAAAATGAAAATCATATAGGAAATTATGTCAATTATATTTCGATGTGTTTGATCACGCATTCTGGAATATTCTACTTACATGTGGTGTCGTGTTTTACATCAGCTATTCGAAGATTGCTAACGAAAGTATGAATAAAACAAGTTAAAAATAAGACGCATGATATCGTCGATGACTTGTTAGAAGACAGTCAAACGGTGACATAGCTCGTTTCTTGTTTTGAGAAATTCAATTAAACTGACAAATCAACAGAAGAACAAGCATTCATTTAGCAGCAAATCCTTTAAAAATATTTTCCAACGAGTTGACACAGCAAGAATACAATTGAACCTCGTTCTGGGAAAAACTGGGCTTACTGCATGTGGGTAAAGTGCCGTTCCAGATTAGCATGTGCGGTCCGCACAGGCTAATCAGGGATGACACTTTCACTCAAACTTGATTTTTGTTTAGAAGAGACCGTCAGTGTCATCACTTAGCCCGTGCGGACTAATTACGGTTTTATTACGCAGAAACCTCACACTTGGTTCTGATATTTTTGCAAAACAGTGTAAAACGAAAAAAAAAATACGAGAATACAATTAAATGTGCTTCAACCATGAAAATCCATCCTAGTATTCTGCACGATTTGAGTAAACAAAGAAAATATGTTAACTACATTTAATCTTTGAAAAAGACTTTAATATTCAAATCATCGTCATGCAATTTCAAGAGAAAGCCGAATCGTTGGGTGCCCTAGGTTAATTAACCGATGTTAGTGTTTATTCTGTTTTTGTCTTATGTATAATTCCATGGTCACTTGCCTTAAATTAAATACCTCTTTATGATGGTATTGAGGAGAATGCTTTCTTCCTGATACAAGTAGCTTTGCATTACGTTTATTTTGGGGTAAAATGCCTTCACCGCATGCAGTCCTTACCGCGGACCCTTTGTAGACCTTTGCGAACCCGTTGATTGGCGGTTCTGTGTTTCGTCGTCTGACGTCATCCAGGAAGTTGTCCCAGTCGTCATTGAGGGGCGGACGAGGGACCAGCAGTAACACCGTCTCGAACGACTGCACTTGATACGTGTTCAAGTCGTCTTTGGATTCGAATGGTGCTGAACAGTAACCATTTTTTATTATATATGATCTTTACATGATTTATGAGTACTTAAATGGTACTTTATGTGTATACTTTTTTGATTTTCTATGAATGTATTTACAAATTATTATGTGTGTCCACTTGCAGACCGCAAACGTAAACACTATATATTAGACCCTATCAAAACCAAACAATATGCTATTAGCAATGATTATAACTAAAGAACGATTGTTAAGCAATGATTATAACTAAAGAACGATTGTTACAAAAACTTTTTTTATAATATCTTCAGTCTTGAATGTTATTAACGCGAAGATAAACATTGATCGCCCCTTATTTCTATTTGGCCAAGGTTGTTTGCCCTATAATTGTAAGTGCATGTAGTTAAATCGGATTATGCAACAGTGTGCTATTACATTCCTGCTTAACTGAAAAGCCGCGCTCTGTGAAAAAGTGGCTTAATTGCATGTGTGTAAAGTGTCGTCCCAGATCGGCCTGTGCAGTGCGCAAATGCTTATCAGGAACAATACTTTCAACCTAGAATGGATGTTCGTTTACAAGAGACTTCCTTTAAATCAAAAGTTCTATGGAAACGGAAATGTTTGTCCCTGATAAGCATATGCAAATTGCACAGGCTAATATGGGACGACACTGTACGCACATTTATTATTCCCGATTTTTCAAGAGCGAGGCTCAAGCATGATTGGCCCCCCCCCCCCCCCCCCCCCCCNCCCTGACTGACATACGAATATGCGATCTGCAGGTCAACACAGGAATATTGAGAAAAGTTTATGTTAATGTCAGTCCCGTTCTGTGAACATTGGGCTTAATACATGCGCGCAATGTATGGTCCCAGATTAGCCCGTGCAGTCCGCACAGGCTAATCATGGACGAAGTTTTGCGCTTTAATAGAATTTGTTGTCGAAAGGAAGTCTTTTCTAAACGAAAATAAAGTTTAAGCGGAAACTATAGTCCCTGGTTAGCCTGTGGGGACAGGCTAATCTAATCTGCTAATCTGGGACAACACTTTACGCACTTGCATAAAGCTCAGTTTTCCAAGAGCGAGGCCCTAATTGTCGCGTACTTTTGAGGAGGTATGCGTGCGGGTCCTCTGTGTACATCCGCTCGTCCACGGCGATGACGACGTACTCAGATATCCGGTCCTCCACGTGCGCCTTCAGCAGACGACTGAAGTCTATCAGGCCATGGTGGTCACCCAGAAACACGTAGACTGGAAACAAGAAACATGTAGACTGAAAACTAGAAACACGTAGACTGGAAAGTTACACGTAGACAGCAAACAAGAAACACATAGACTAGAAACAAGAAACACGTACACTGGAAACTAGAAACACATAGACTAGAAACAATATACATGTACACTGGAAACTAGAAACACGTAGACGGGAAACAAGAAACACGTACACTGGAAACAAGAAGCACATATATTTGTAACAAGAAACACGTCGATTGGAAACGGGAAACACGAAGACTGGAAACAAGAAATACGTAGACTGGAAACAAGAACACGTTGACTGGAAACAAAAAAACAAGTAGACCGGAAACAAGAAACACGTAGACTGGAAGCAGAAACACTTTTACTGTGAACTAGAAACACGTAGACTGAAAACAAGAAACACGTAGACTGGAAACAAGAAACATGTAAACTGGGAACAAAAAACACGTGACTGAAAACTAGGAACACATAAACTGAAAACTAGAAACACGTAGACTAGAAACAAGAAACACGTAGACTGGAACCACACAACATATAGACTACAAACAAGAAACACGTATACTGGAAACACAAAACACGTAGAATAAAAACAAGAAACACGTAGATTGAAAACAAGAAACACGTAGACTGGAAACGAGAAACACGTAGACTGGAAACTAGAATCACGTAGACTGGAAACAACAAACACGTAGACTGTTAACAAGAAGCAGGTAGACTAGGCACTGGGAACACGTATATTGAACACTGGAAACACGTGGAATGGAAACAAGAAACACGTTGACTGGAAAGAAGAAACACGTAGACTGTAAACAGGAAAAAGATAGACTGTAAACAAGAAACACGTAGACTTGAAACAAGAAACACGTATACTGGACACTAGACACACGTGGACTGGAAACAAGAAACACGGAGACTGGAAACAAGAAGCTCGTAGACTTGAAACAAGAAACACGTAGACTGGACACAACAAAACACGTAGATTTGACACAAGAAACACATAGACTGGAAACAAGACACACGTAGACTGAAAAAAAGAAACACGTAGACTGGAAACAAGTAACACGTAGACTGGAAACAAGAAAGACGTAGACTGGAAACAAGAAACACGTAGACTAGAAACAAGAAACACGTAGACTAGAAACTAGAATCACGTAGACTGGAAACACGAAACACGTAGACTGTAAACAAGAAGCACGTAGACTGGACACAAGAAACACGTAGATTGGACACTGGAAACTCGTGGAATGGAAACAAGAAACACGTTGACTGGAAAGAAGAAACACATAGAATGTAAACAGACTGTAGCAAGAAGCAGTAGACTTGAAACAAAAAACACGTATACTGGACACTAGAAACACGTGGACTGTAAACATGAAACACGTAGAATGGAAACAAGAAACACGTAGTCTGGAAACAAGAAACATGTAGACTGGACACAATACACACGTAGATTTGACACAAGAAACACGTAGAATGGAAACAAGACACACGTAGACTGAAAACTAGAAACACGTAGACTTGAAACAAATAACACGTAGACTGGAAACAAGAAACACGTAGACTCGTAACAAGAAACACGTAGACTGGAAACAAGAAACACGTAGACTGACAACAAGCAACACGTATAATGGGAACAAGAAACACGTAGACTGGAAACAAGAAACACGTAGACTGGCAACAAGTAACACGTATAATGGAAACAAGAAACACGTTGACTGGAAACTAGAAACACGCAGACTGGAAACAAGAAACACGTACACTGTAAACAAGAAACACGTGGACTGGAAACACGTAGACTGGAAACAAGAAACACTTAGACTGGAAACAAGTAACACGTAGAATGGAACCAAGAAACACGTAGACTGGAAACTAAAAACATGTAGACTTTAAACTAGAAACACGTAAACTGGAAACAAGAAACACGTGACTTGGAACACGAAAAACGTAGAGTGGAAACAAACACACATAGACTGGAAACAAGAAACACGTAGACTAGAAACAAGAAACGCGTAGACTGGAAACTGAACACACGTAGACTGGAAACTAGAAATAAGTAGAGTTAAAACAAGAAGTATGTACACTGGACCTAGAAACACGTCATAATCTGTTTGCAGAGATGACAATCTACACGATAACCATTATAAACACATTAATTATATCCTGATAACATTGAATCTGCATACAACAAAGTTATAAATTAGCTCTTTTATCACCAGTCAACAGCTAGCGTCCCTTTAAATCATATTGAAAATGTCATATTTACTACATTGAAATAAAGGATGGGAACTTATATTCAAATATTCGCATATTCGAGGCCCGGTCGAATAATGGAAACAAAAATTCCAATTCGAATATTCGACTCTTATAGAAAATAACAATATTGTGCATAAAAACAGCAGTTTGTACGACTATTCTCTTTTGGGGACGACATACATATTTTGGTGAAAGGTTTCACCAATTAATGTTATGATTGTATTGGTTACTGCCATACAGGAATGTATCGGTATCTTGGATAGTAAACTGTCGATTAGATTACGTTCCGATCAGATCCTTTTTGTCCCATTCAATCACAAACTTTATCGGTTTATAAATCGAATGGTAGAATTAGGGAAAACTAATATTCGAATATAAGTTTAATCGCTAATTGAAATATAACTTAAGACATTTCGTTAGGGCGAATAGCATTCGTAACAAGTTATATGCGACTAGTTTAAAGGAAAGATTTATAATGTTTTAATAAACAAACCGGAAACCGTAAATTATATATTATATTATCTACTTTTAAATGTGTGATACAATTTTGATGTCAATTTCACTGGGGGTTATGTTCACATAATGTGACAAACACATGTAAAAAAATACACCCAACAATCAACCGATGAAGGAGTGTTACTAACAGACTTGCACAATACAATGCACTTAATGTAATATTATGTACAGATGGTCTCTGCGTAAGGCTCGTTTGCCATATTCTAGACGCTGTCAAGCAGGACAGGCGACCAATAGTATATAACTGAGTGTCGTCTTACTTACTGCGCGTCACCCGGTACGACTTTTCCACAACGTGATACATTTCCTCGCCGGAGGCATACGGTTCCGTGAAATATATGGCGTCCTGCAACCGGATGTTGTGGTCCTTCATGAACGTCTTAAGGCTCTCGGCAGTCTCGTTCCAGAGGGACTTCGCACCCACCACCAAGGTCACCCTGGGAAACATGACAGACTCATGGTAACACCAAGGTCACCCTGGGATACATGATAGACTCTTGGTTATAAATTAAGACGTAAATGTTGAAAACAAAACAGACGTTAAAATGACATATGAAACACTATTATATGATAATATATGGGCCTCGCTTTGTGAAAACTGGGATTATTGAATGTGCGTAAAGTATCGTCTAAGATTAGCCTGTGAAGTCCGCAGAAGCTTATCAGAGAAGACACTTATCACTTTTATGATATTTTCGTTTAAAGGCAGTCTCCTCTTAGCGAAACACCAGTTAATGCGGAAAGTTTCGTCCCTAATAGCCTGTGCGGACTTCAAAGGCTAGTCTTGGACGACTATTTACGCACATGAATTAAGCCATGTTTTCCTAGAACGAGGCTCATATATACTCTTTAACGTGGTGTTATATGGATATGCGTCTGTGTTATTTTAAGACCCGTGCCACAGCAGCACTTACATGGTTTGGCTTGGAATTGAAGTATTTTAAAAACCGACTACTGTGCTTGTCTTTCATAAATTTATGGAGTTTCGAAGAAAAAATTAATACACGCACGTTTAAAAATAAAAAATAAACATAATACATTCATACATTATATCCAATCGATCTTTAAAACATTACCATGTGTTTATAGAAGCTGGACTGTCAGCTTGTGTAGTTGGTATATACAATGTACTAAGTTTTACATAACATGTTCAGCTTGTTGATATATTCTTAGTTTCTTTAAAACTTCTTTCGGTTTAGTTGATAAATACTTTTTTAAATAATTGTTTAGGCTAAGTTATATATACATGTACTTAGATTTTCGTAACATGTTTAACATGAAACTGCAGTCACATGTTCATCATCCCTACTAAGTCATTTTAAAAACTTATGAACAATACAGCTAGACACAGGACAAAACATATGAAGAACAAGTACACCAATGAATACATACTAACTGGGGTCATTGTTTTGGACCGATCAGTGCAAGAAATAGAATGCGCTTTCCAACTTCACAGTTAGTTGTGCGTTGTTGGTTTTGTTTAAATTTATGACAGTACCATTGCCCAATTGTCAATTCATGAACATTTTAATATTTCCAATTACGTGTATGGACTTCGACATCTTACCGGTGATAGCATGATTGTAAGTGAGTTGTGCCTACCTTTTCCATTGGTAGTACTTCAGTATGGCGAGTATAGACTTGGACACCTTTGCGGTGGAGGGCTGGGTTGTAGCGAACGTCCGCCGTGTCTGCACACCTTCCTCACTCCAGCTCTTGGCGTCATGGCATTTCTGAAAACATTAAACAATACTATTCAGAACGAACATTTTCTAAAACGGTCCCGATTCAATGAATTTGCGCATGGAATTTTATACTCCACAACAGTCGGTGTCCATTTTTGAGGTCCAATTTATTTGTAAAATATAGAGAATAATAGGTTAGTGTTGATAATAGATCAGGTTTACCATGCGAGGCTTAGAAAACAAAAAGCACGAGCCTTGACGAGTGCTTTATTGTTTTCGTGCCGAGCATGATAAACCTGATCTATAATCAACACTCACCTATTATTCTATTTATCCCACTTTTTATTCAGTTAACCTTTTTATTTAAACAAAATAAGTTTAACTGGATATTTTCGCTGGATTTATGACGTCATTTTGTCGAAAAAATGACGTCATTTCGTGCCGTGTTTTATTGCAAAATTTAATCAACGGGGCTTAAATGAACTGAATTTGCTGTAAAAGTGGGATAAAATGTATTGTTTGCAGCAAACATAAAACGAATACGTGGATGCTTCTATAAAGAATGGGTTTCACAGACAGTGTTTGCTGTTCGTTTTCCTTTTAAAGAGATGCCTCCATTAAGAATAAAATATGTTGTGTCTAATACTAATTTGTTCTACATATAAATAATCAAATATAAACAGCGTTCATATTAAGAATTGGATTCAAAGTTATAATACAATGAATACATCGTACATTGGTGACACTCGCACCTCTGACATTGATGTATTATATTTATAAATGTTATTATTATAAACAAGTGACGCAAATGAATACTAGTACTTTAAAATAAACCATTCGATATAAATGAGGGCAAACACACTCACGAATGAGCTATTTTGTATAATTTCCTTTCAAAGTTTATTGTACAGAATGCTTTTTTAGCATTATTGCCTGTAAGCAATCCCGATAGACGTATTGTGTGTATGCCACAGGTACAAGTAAGACTCAATGTTCGCTTATCACAAATCCAAAACCGGTATTGTGACTACATTTCTTAACTACCAACACAATTGTCCTTCTCTTGGTTATGATTTTTCCAGTCGTCATTAGAGTGGTTTTCAATGTAGTGACGAAACATTTAAATTTCTCAAAATCATTACCTATTTTCATTATCGTGGCTTACATTATAACCTTATTTCAACTACAAACCATAATGTGTCCCACAACAAAGGAAGATAATGACAACTTATTTAATAAATAACGAAACATGTTTTTGATTATTTCTTTTATCTGCAAAAACAACACCTGTGCACAATTGTGCAAACTGTATGGACACAAACTCGAATGTCATTAAAACTTAAGAAATTAACTTGTTCAGGATACATTTGTCACATTTTGTATCTACATGTGCATTGTGTTGTGTTTGGTCCTGCTTTGTCTCCCAGTACCAACCATTTCTATATATTTCTGCGAACATTTAAATGATGAACACATTTCGATAACCAAATTTCTCTTTCAATGTTTAATGTCATATTTTATGTATTGTCTCATATTACATTGGTATTTGCCATAAATAAAAGACCAACAGGCAAGAAATCGTCTTCTGATAATGTTTCTTGAGGTTCCTTTTTCCTATATATTTCAAGAGATATTTTCGTTCAATAACATACGTTAACGTATTTCCGGTTGTAAACATTCTTAGCTGTCATCGAATTCCTGGAAGAGATACATCATGTAGCAAAAGATCCAGCGGAGACAAAAACGTTATTATAAGGAAAGGCAGTCGACATGAGGTTGATATTGACTATTATACGAAGACAAAAAGTGTATTGTCTGTTCATAAATACATCCAATATCATAACCAGAAACCGAAATTGTGTGCATATATATGCGTTTTGTACTTTGTGAACGCAGAAATTTCTTTGCTTGAAGAATCTGCAAGGGATTAAAAAAAACACTTTTGAGTCAATCTGATGTCTGTTGAGGATTTAAGCAAAATGTAATGCACATCTAAGTAAATTCAAGTCGAGTTGCTCACAAGCGTTAAATGAATGTGAAGTTTTAAAATGAATGTGATGCAACACAATTCCTTAACAACTCTGTCACATTCTTACCTATAACAAAGACTGATTTCATGCAATCTACTTCAATTTTGCTGGTGCATTATATTGACTAAACATAACCACCAAAAATTTATGTTTTTGTACCATTCAAACTAGATGTCTGACCACATGCTGAGCAATTTTCCCTTCAATAACATTTTGTCTGGGCGTGTTTCTTCGTACAACCACATCTAACGAAATGTTGTAATAGAATACATGCAGTTATAGTCGAGATAAATATATGTCGCAGTTGGACAATAACTTGGTTGAACATACACCCCTTGTTTAATAAATTGTAACAAAACCGGCCATCTTTCTTGACATTCTCTCTTTAACCTTTCTGACGCATCGTTTGTGTTCAACCCCGAGGCTCTATTGTCGAACAAGTCACACTGTAAGGCTGAGAACTGGCCATAACACAACAGTCTCAGTTCAAACATATACACTACACAATGAAATTAGCATCACCTCAGTGTGATGTGTCACTTAAAATCTAGCAGCAGAGCATATTGTACAGAAATATACACATGTATAAACATGAAAAAAGCCTGAAAGATCTCTATTTGAGCAGACGTGATATTGAAACGTGAAGGGACTCAGACGAACGACGACTTTATCGTCTTGGCTTTTAAAAGAGCAATTGAGAAGAAGTCATGGTAATTCGATAGCAATATATAATTACTTATATGAGTATTGCAACTCTTGGAACAGAGTGCGGAAAGGCATGTTGTCACCGCTGGCCTGTTTGCTTGTCAAGGTACCAATTACCTATATTATATAGGACTTTAAAATATCAACATGCGTATTAATGTGTCCAAAGAAACATGAGCTATGTTTAATGAAAACTGTCTAGCCGACTAAAAAATGAATACACATTTCGGGGATTTTGAGTTTAATTTGTGTTAACCAAATCATATTACGCAAGTTATGACGTATCGTGTGCGAGGTAATTTTTAATTAATTAAATAATTTCTGGATTTGTTGGGACTACAATTCTGATGCGATTGTTTCGTATGTTTTTTACAGTAAGATAAACAAAATAAGTATACTATTTTAAGATTGTTATTGCTAAATTTTGTTTCATGACTCCTTTTTAAAGCACAAATAGTGTAATCGATCTCATTTACAACTCATGTTTATATTTTCATTATTCCAGCTGTGTTCTACGTTTAATTAATTATTTGTTTACGTTTATATTTGGCTTAATTTAATTTATCTGCGTTCGCTAAGACTTAGGGTGGCCGCCATTTTGTTCAGTTCACGTCGTTCGATCGAATTCTTTTCAGATATTGAAAATCGACCTGGGGCTGTTTGATCATACTTGCCAGGCGGATACGAATACTTGCCCGCTCGTGACATAAATTTGTTACTATTTATAGAAACGACATGTATTATATACAAGTATCAGCTATATCCACAGTTGTTAATGATTCCAGAAATTAGCATCATATAATACAAATTCCAGATCATCGTCATGAATCACAGGAAGAAGTATAAATACAATGTGTATTAAAATTACCCTGTAAGTTATTAGGGTGTATATACATGCTGCACATATTTTATATAATCCACATCATGTATTTGAAACATCATTTTCATATAGAAATCTTTCTAAAATAAAGAGGATTGAAAAAAGCAACGTACATGTTCACACGAATTTGATACTAGTGCATATAACACCATAATATAACATTGTGGATCTGAATAAATCTTAATTCACAGCAGCATACTCATTATTCCCCTTGTGATGTTTACGGGGTCGCGTTATGCGTATTCTTTGAAATACTGAGTTTAAATTGCTCTCTCTCTAAGAAATATTTAAAAATAAAATAGAGCACTGGTGTCTTTTTTTTTTTAATTAATTTTTATTTCACTGTTTTGACATATCATTTGCGAATACAGAATCATTCAATTAATAAAATGCGTTCTATGTTTGTCTTACAAAGCCCTTACACAATAACATTTTACAGCAAACATGCAGGTCTATTCACTTGGTTTGTGAAGCTTAAGTCAACAAAACAAACAATGGTCGTGTATTTTAACAAGCACAATACTTCCTACGCGTATATTTAAGGTTTCTGGTAAACAGATAAAACAGTCCTACACTGATTGTCATTGATTGTATAATGGAATAAGACAAAACAAAGCTTACCGTAATATCGCTTAGGTTTGCTATTCTGTTATCGAATGATTTATTTATTCACTTAAAATCTATTCAACGCATTTTTACCATGCTAGGATAAAACAATATATAACAATTCATACATTTGTGTGCTGTTTAATTAATTGATAAAGTTAACAATAAAAGCATTTTGCTG
>VMBQ01004915.1:12750-41087 GCA_007657795.1 Dreissena rostriformis
ATTATTTAATCATTTTAAATCAAAATTACAAAACATTTACAAATCAATGGCAAAAAGTTTGAAGTGATAATAAACTTTTCTTGATCAGAAATCAATTTATTTATATTGAAAGTTTCAAAGTGTCTTTCATCATGATTTTCGAAGTGTCATATAATTTTTAAATTAATATACTTAGTAAAAGTGTGGAAAAAAAGATATAAAAGAGAGAGATAAGAAAAATTAATGACAAAACATCGATTAAAGCCATGATACAGACACAAGACATTATTGAATTTCATACACACAAAATATGTCACGTGCGTGAACAATAAACACATAATTATTTTGGCATAAACTATACTTGGCCAATAAACATTAAATTTGTTCAAATGTGAAAATACAAGTTTATGGCATAACTAAAAACATGAAAATATTCATAAATTGTAATATACAGATTTTTTTCCATTTTTTTTCTTTCAGACATTTTCTCATTTATATTTGTTCTAGACATTATCAACAGAAAGTATGACACACAAGTTTTAAGCCTAAAGTGCAATAAGAGGAATGTCTGCAATGGAATAATGTATTTTCTAAAACCAGGCATACGAAAAACAAAATAACGACAGTTAAGCAAAACTGGCCAATTCCTGTCAAAGTGAAACTTGCACAAATATTGTTCCAAAAGCATGACACTTAGAAATACTTCATTGAATTTAGTTTAAATGCGTACTGACAGAAAAATTATATATTATAAATGTATTAAGTCTAACATTTCATTTATAAAGCCCTAGAAATTCATCACAAACTCAAATGACTCATCGCAATCATAGCACACAAACATTTTTTTCTGGATTTGTCTATGTCATTATAATATATGTACACAATTTGACTATCAAATAACCACAATTCTGAAACTAGTTATAGCCATAGTTTTTAACCCTTTTCCTCTCAGAAGCAAAGTCAAAAAGACTACCGGTATATGCAAACAGCATAAAACCAGGACAGCCTGCACATAACTCACAGTCTGTTCAGGTTTTATGCTGTTTGCTGCTCATCAGTATCTCAGGGTTGGAAATGAAGCCTTTAGAACTTGAATCTAATAAGAAAGGTTTTAAATTTAAATTGATTTTCTAAGGGACAACAAATGTGTCAAAATGTGTATCTGAGTGGTTAAGGAGTTAAGAGTGTAGCCCTTCCACTACTCATACTGCTCACATGTTACTTAACAGAAGTGTAATCAGATAATTTTAGTGTTCCAATTTTAATTGAAATTTATTTTATAATCAAAATTACGAAAAACATAACAAGGGACAAAATTGTCACAAAACCAGGTTTCCAATAAAAAAGTATGATAAAGGGAGACAACTGCAACTCAAAATGTGCATNGTTCAATCAGTTCCGGTTAACTTTTTGCTGCATTTATCCCCCCTGTAAGTATAATACAAAAGCTTTCTTGCTAAAACTTTGTAAATGTATTCCTTTACCAAATGTATACCTTAGACACTTATCATTTTGTTTTTATTGTGACATTATGGAAAATTAAATACAAATTAATCGGAACTGCTGATTATCCGGAACTGGTTGACAAACTGTAGTTACCCCCCTTAGTATAACTTTTGCTATTCAAGTATCCAGTGTAGTATAACAACTTGAACAGCGAGCTGAACAACACTTTTTGTTCACCATGTCCAGCGACGATAAGGAATTTGAATATGAGGTACTGCTTTTTCTTATGTTTTGCAAGCATTTAATCCGTCGAGTTATATTTCATAGTTTTCTGACGTTGTTTCTCAAATGTATTGTTTTCGGATTATTTCAAATTCGGATGGAATGATAAGGGACCTATTATAGTATAAAACAGGTCCCTGGAATGATGAAGTGCAAATCAAACGAATAAAGTGAAATGCAAAACACGAGAAATAGATGAGATAGACCAGTTGACAAGTGATTTCACACGCACCTGCAAAAGGCTGCAGAGATAGACCAGTTGACAAGTGACGTCACACGCACCTGCAAAGTTTAGACTCCGCCCAGTGGTTGGCAAACACCAGAGTATTCATATAAGCATGTAAAGAAAAGTTGACATAATAATAGTTTATATTCACATTAATTCAATACATTTAATATTATTTTAATCATTTATGTCTGCATTAAACATTAGTGTAAAGAAAATTCATTTTCAACGATTATACTGTTGTTATTAATTGTTTTTACTGATAATGAAATAGGTATTGCACACTATGTTCGTTCTCAGAATGTATGTGATTACCAAAAAAAATCCAGAAGATCTATGCGCTCTTTTTTTTTATAAGACAAAACTTTAAAAATCGAACAATTTTCCGAATAAATTAAAGTTTATGTAATAACAAATACATGTAAGAATGAAAACAAACAATAAATATGTCTATTCTATGCACACAACATTTAATAACTAACTGTAAAGGTAATTGTTTTACACTGTGACACATTTAATAAATAATGTGAGTTATTAAATTATGTTGATTTGATTGTTTGCACCAATCGATTGTTTGCACCAATCTTAAATCGTCATCGGTTAAGCATTTGTGTTCCAGTGTTTAATTTTCCCTTTGTTCAGCACAAACCGATTATCTTGTGTTGATCAGATATTGTCAAGACTTACTAACAACATAGTGTCTTAAACCACAGGTGGCAAATGAAAGTCTGGTCATTAAACAATTTATGATACAATCATTTCTTTTTCTTTGTAGAAGTATTGAGCCGTCATTTGGTTAAGTAGTTTAATGCTACACTGTTGCTCCATTTAGATATGTTAATATCGTAAACATTAAAATTTATTTGTTCGAAAAAAACTATTAGTAACTAATTCAAACTAAACACTGTAAAGATACTAGCCAGTTTAATTTATAAAAATGAAGTATAAATTAATTTAAAATTGACTTCTAAACATTAAACGTATTAAGCAGCCTTACCTGTAAATTAAATTAAAACTGTGTCATTACGTATAAATTATGTATGTTACGGCTATGTACGAATGTATGGGATACCAAAGGGGTCGAAACTTTAATTTCTGCTGCAGCACCTCTTACACTTTCGATAGCTCATGAACAATTTAACATAATAGCACACCCATACCATTGATAATTATAATTATATAATGATATGTATAATCATTTTTGTAATTTAATGTATTGATGTCCTTCTGCAAGAAATAATACATTGTATGGCTAGTTTATAGGCTTTTTTTTTAATTTTCGGTGTTAGTCCTCAGACCACCTTTGCTCTGATTCTTATGACTAAACACATAAAGATGCAAGCATTCTTATGACTGAACACATACTTTTATAAAGATGCAAGCAGGTTTTAAAAAAAGGTATGTGTTACAATTAGCTTTATTGTAATATTGTATTGTTATCTTACATGACTAGTTCGATGTTATGTAATGTTATTTTGTTATACCTATTTACATGACAGAAACAAATGTGTTTATGTAAGTATGAAGATGATGTACTTTCGTGTAAGTCTGAATAAATAGATAAAACACATGTACTATGTTAGTGTGATTGTGTACTTAAATTTATCCCACAAGTGAAGAAAGGTTTACATGGCGAGGCTTGCCGAGCCTTGGAAGCCTTTCTGAGACGAGTGGGATAAATTTAAGTACACAATCACACTTACATAGTATTCTATTTATCCTACAAAATAATAATAAAACAAAATGTAACCTGTTTTTTCTGTTCATCACACCTCTACATCACCGATTTTAAAGAAATAATGAAAAAATCCCTAAAAAGCTGCAGTTTTACCGGGAAAGAATATGATTTTTGTCGTTTGACGTGTTAATAATGACATCACATCGTGTTAACATCTTGGTATCAAATTGTTTGTTTTGTTGAATCTGATTCGATTTTACTAAAAGTGAATACTTTATAGTTGATTCACAGTAATATGACCTTCCTCCACACATGACTAGGTGTGGGATAAACATAGGTGTGGGATAAACCTTATCTTTTCTGTATGGGTCCTATTATGTTCTTTAAAATCATTTAGCTGTAGGATAAACTGTCTTTTTGTCTGTCTGTAAAGTGTATCAGTCAATGAGGAGGGCCGCTCCAATGAGACTCAACATTAACAAATATTGATTAAGTAAAAGGGCTGCAATCACAGACAGATATATTGACTCTGTGAATTCTTGAGTGTCCATTTTCAATAACTGATTTTATTCTTTATATTGTGTGCTAGTCTACTATGATCATTCATGAATCGTTATGGTATCCAAACCAATAAACATCCTCTTATTTTCCCCATGTTTTATATAGGAGAGCACAGTTGTGGTGGAAATACAAGGACTGATGGAGAATGACTTTCTTAGAAACGTGTCCCAAGCAAGAGTTCTGGTAATTATTTTGTGAATGTTATCCCTTTGGATCAAACATGTTTGTTTCATATACTCATCAATTGTTAATAACTTAAAGTACTAGTTTTCTGACACTTATCTTTTGATACCTTCATTTTTGGCCAAAATTGTGATTCTTGAATTTCAGATGCTCAGATTTTTGCTTTTGATTAATAACTAAATTTTCACAAATTTATATGACATATTTATACCAGAATTCTNGTTTTTTCTGTTCATCACACCTCTACATCACCGATTTTATAGAAATAATGAAAAAATCCCTAAAAAGCTGCAGTTTTACTGGGAAAGAATATGACTTTTGTCGTTTGACATGTTAATAATGAAGTGACATGTTAATAATGACGTCATGAGCACACGCGCTTAATATTTGTAAAAAAAGATTTGCTTTTTGTGTTGCATTTTGTGTTTAAAATATATAACATCTTGGTATCAAATTGTTTGTTTTGTTAAATCTGATTCGATTTTACTAAAAGTCAATACTTTATAGTTGATTCAGAGTAATATGACCTTCCTCCACACATGACTAGGTGTGGGATAAACATAGGTGTGGGATAAACCTTATCTTTTCTGTATGGGTCCTATTATGTTTTTTAAAATCATTTAGCTGTAGGATAAACTGTCTTTTTGTGTGTCTGTAAAGTGTATCAGTCATTGAGGAGGGCCGCTCCAATGAGACTCAACATTAACAAATATTGATTAAGTAAAAGGGCTGCAATCACAGACAGATATATTGACTCTGTGCATTCTTGAGTGTCCATTTTCAATAAACTGATTTTATTCTTTATATTGTGTGCTAGTCTACTATGATCATTCATGAATCGTTATGGTATCCAAACCAATAAACATCCTCTTATTTTCCCCATGTTTTATATAGGAGAGCACAGTTGTGGTGGAAATACAAGGACTGATGGAGAATGACTTTCTTAGAAACGTGTCCCAAGCAAGAGTTCTGGTAATTATTTTGTGAATGTTATCCCTTTGGATCAAACATGTTTGTTTCATATACTCATCAATTGTTAATAACTTAAAGTACTAGTTTTCTGACACTTATCTTTTGATACCTTCATTTTTGGCCAAAATTGTGATTCTTGAATTTCAGATGCTCAGATTTTTGCTTTTGATTAATAACTAAATTTTCACAAATTTATATGACATATTTATACCAGAATTCTTACATGTTTTCCAAAATCTAATGACACTGTGCATTATGGTTTTGCAACCAGATGATGGTAATAAACCCATAATTTTTAGTGGTATTACCAAGTACAATAAACAATGGTTTTACCTGATCGTGCATAGTGTTGTCGTAAATTGAATGAATAACAATATGCAGGCTGCATTTGAAATATAGTGGTATGCTCATTAGTTGCAATTATAAATTTTTGGTATCTACAACTTACTTGCTCAAAATGATCAGCGTGAACAATTGTCTGCTATGTGTCTATGACATTTTGTCTGTTGTGTGTCTGTGACAACATGTTTGTGATATTTTTTCTGTGACAGTGTGTCTATTATGGGTCTGTGACAGGTTGTTTGTGCCATTTTTTCTGTGACAGTGTGTCTATTATGGGTCTGTGACAGCATGTTTCTGATATTTTTTCTGTGACTGTGTGTCTGTTATGTGTCTGTGACGGAGGGTCTACTAGGTGTCTGTGAATGTATGTCTGCTATTTGTGTCTTCTGTGTGTCTGTGACATTGTGTCTTCTGTGTGTCTGTGACAGTATGTCTACTATGTTTCGGTGACATTCTTTTACTATATAGGTCTGGGACATTTTCTTTATGATGTTCTTACCATCAATTGTATTAATTTGTATTTGTATTTTTAAATAACTATTATATGTTATGTAATGTTAAATTGTTATACCTAGTTACATGACAGAATTTGATGTGTGTATTTAAGTATGAAGACGATGTACTTTTGTATAAGTCTGAATAAACTGTCTGTGTATCTGTCTGTCTGTCTGTCTGTCTGCCTATGACAGTGTGTCTTCTATGTTTCTAAGACAATCTTTGACTATATTTCTTTGAAGGTGTGTCTACTACGGGTCTGCTACAGTATGTCTGCTATTTGTCTGTGACAGTGAGTCTGCAATGTGTCTGTGAAAGTGTGTTAACTATTTGTCTTGGACTGCAAGTCTGCTATGTGTGTGACTTTATATGTGTGATATTGTGTCTTCTATGTGTCTGTGACAATGTGTCTTCAATTTGTCTGTGAAAGTTTGTCTACTATTTGTCTTGGTCAGGGAGTCTGCTATGTTTCTGCGACAGTTGGTCTATATGTGTCTGTGACAATGTGTCTTAAATGTGTCTTTGAATGTTTGTCTATTATTAGTCTTGGACTTTGAGTCTGCTATGTTTCTGTGATGTTTGCCTTCTATGAGTCTGTGGCCATGTATCTGCTTTGTTTCTGTGACAACCTTTAACTATATGTCTGTGACAGTGTGTCTGCTATGTGTCTGTGACAGTGTGTCTGCTATGTGTCTGCTATATGTGTATGTTATGTGTCTGTGACAGTATGTCTGCTATGTGTCTGTGACAGTGTGTCTGATATGTGTCTGTGATGTTTGCCTTATATGTGTCTGTGGCCATGTATCTTCTTTGTTTCTGTGACAACCTTTAACTATATGTCTGTGACAGTGTGTCTGCTATGTGTCTGCTTTGTGTGTATGATATGTTTCTGTGGCAGTCTGTCTGCTATGTGTGTCTGATATGTATGTCTGCTATGTATGTCTGCTATGTGTGTCTGCTATGTGTAAGTTACATGGTTTTTTCTGTGTGTCTGTGTCAGTTTGTCTGCTATGTGTCTGCTATATATGTCTGATATGTGTCTGTGACAGTGTGTCTGCTAGGGTCTGTGGCAGTGCCACCTTTCTGTCTGTGACAGTGTGTATTATATGTGTCTGTGACAGTGTGTCTGCTAGTGTCTGTGGCAGTGCCACCTTTGTGTCTGTGACAGTGTGTATTCTATGTGTCTGTGACAGTATGTCTGCTATGTGTCTGCTATGTGTCAGTGACATTGTGTTTTCTGTGTGCCTGTGACAGTATGTCTGCTATGTGTTGGTGACTGTGTGTTTTCTATGTGTCTGTGACAGTATGTCTGCTATGTGTGTCTGTAATGTGTCAGTGACATTGGGTTTTCTGTGTGTCTGTGACAGTATGTCTGCTATGTGTTGGTGACTGTGTGTCTAGTATGTGTCTGTCACAGTATGACTGCTATGTGTGTCTGTTTTGTGTTAGTGACATTGTGTTTTCTGTGTGTCTGTGACAGTGTGTATGCTATGTGTCTGTGATAGTGTGTCTGCTTGTATCTGTTGCAGTGTCAGCTTTGTGTCTGTGACAGTGTGTCTTCTATGTTTCTGTGATAGTATATCTGCTAGGTGTCGGTGACAGTATGTCTGCTATGTGTGTATGCTATGTGTCAGTGACATTGTGTCTTCTTTGTGTCTGTGACAGTAGGTCTGCTATGTGTCTGTTACAGTGTGTCTGCTTGTGCATGTGCCAGGGCCAGCTATGTGTCGACGACAGTGTGTCTTCTGTGTGTCTGTCACAGTCTGACTGCTATGTGTGTCTGTTATGTGTTAGTGACATTGTGTCTCTTGTGTGTCTGTGACAGTGTGTCTGCTATGTGTCTGTGATAGTGTGTCTGCTATGTTTCAGGGTATAGAGACGGGAAAGCCTCTGCTCCAGCTGGATGACTACACATTCACTGGGGAGTTCCAAGACACGCTTGGCTCTGCCATGCTGTTTGAGGAGAAATTGGGACCAGAAGGTAACACTGCAGGCATTCCAGATCTGTGAAAGAAGTGGCTATTGATGTTGAGACAATATTATGATGGATCACTCGCAACAACTATGAGAACATGCTGAATACATGTTATTTTGCATAGTTTTGTGAATAGTTATTGCTTACAAAAACTGCTTTCAGAAATTACTTTTCATTGCGATATGCATATTTAATGGTAAAGGTGTTTTTAATCAGATTGTCAACAAAGTTGACAATCCTTAATTGGTGTATGGCAGATGGGTTGCATCAAATTGGTGATGTCAGGACAATAAGTAAAGTTTCCATTAGCCAATCATGATGACACTTAGGTTAAAGGAAGCTAACATGTAGACTGTGCTCCGAATTTCATTTGGGTTCCATTGGGTCGAGATCAAGTTCACTGTTAAAATATATATTTGGCAAACAATCGGTTTCAGGTCAATAACTTTTTAGTTTGCAATGAATAATCTTGATGAACCATTGGATACAGCAAGTTTTCAAAAAAGACATAGCTTTGGATTGTATTTGACAGTAGTTGGGTAAAGATCAAGGTCACTGTTTCTGAAAATCAGAAAAATGGCCTCCACATATGCGCAAATTTTTTCTGAAATTTTATAATTGTAGTTAACATGTGGGCCTAGCTTGGGATGCCAGTCAAGGTAACTGTTACTAAAAGTTGAAAAATTGTTTCCACTTACTAGTTTTAACTTTGATTAGGGATTGTGCTGAAATGTGTGTATGTAGCTTACATACAGACCTAGCTTGGGATTTCACTTTTTTTTTTAAATAATAGTAAATTAATAAGTAAAATATTGAAATCCCGGTTTCTGGATTTTTCCATGTTTCTTTTATTTTTTGAGACCAGATGGTCTTTTAATAGTTGTGAAATGTCAGAATAATCCACAACTTGTCTTATCTGTGTAAGTCTCCTATCATAATCTACAACCTTTGTCTACTGACTAATTGGATCATTATCATTAAGCAGATATAGTCACGTCTATTTAATGTTGTTGTTGTTAATGTTGTTAATGTATGAGATAACACTACTGTTGCACCTCTGTCCCACACTCCTACAATGTATATTGAAGACTGTTTGTCTTCCTCAGTAAATATGAAATCAACATAAATATGCAGCAATATTTGCATCATAAAATAATATATTGTCTTTAAAATAAGTTGAATTTCAGTCTTTACAAAAATAACTTTTTCTGGTTTATAAATGTAAATTTCGATTTTAGCAAGTTTTTGTCACCCAGTTGTTTCCCCAGTTATTTTTCATGGTGTTTTCCATATTCCATATATATGGCAAAAATATGAAAACTCTGTCAAATCTGAGAAGAACCTTAGAAACACTCTAAATGCATTACCTTATAACAAGATAGTTAGTCTGAATGTTTGTAAAAACCTAGGAAACAAGGTCAAATCTTTGATAATTGTTGTTTCACTTGAACTCAGTGGAGCGCTTAAGGGTCATTATGACCTTCTTGTTATGCATGGATTCCATAGCAAATGTATTATAATATTGCTGTTGTCTGCCGTATAACAAATTATCTTCCTTCTTTATCCATAAATCTAGAAATCTGTTATGGATTGCAACTAATTGCTAATTTAGGCTTACATGGACATAAAAGCTAAGTGGACCAGTATTATTTCTAAAAAAACAACAGAAAAAAAAATAAAAAAAAAGAAACTTTTGTTGTAAGGGGAGTTACTCATTTTAAATGAGAATATTACCAATGTTTTGTTGTGTTTGCCAGACCCTGAGAAAAATACGGCCAGTACCAAAATAGAGCTTTGTAGCACAGCTAACAAGAAGTGGGCAGTGAAACGGGTCTTCCTTAAACAAAACAAAGAACGGCAGCCAGACAGAACGGCCGAAACATTGACTGAGCAAAACTCTGGTAATTCTGAAAATACAAATTCTTTAACTGTTGAAATTGTTACTTGGACTATAACGCGGAAAGTCAACGTGTTTATGTCCGCATCTACTCGAGATTAATTCTCAGGTTTAGGTGCATCTACGACAGTGTCACTATCAATCGATAATTTCAGTGGCTATGTTACAGTTAGTTGGCTATAACGCGGAAAGTCAACGTGTTTATGTCCGCATCTACTCGAGATTTATTCTCAGGTTTAGGTGCATCTACGACAGTGTCACTATCAATCGATAATTTCAGTGTCTATGTGACAGTTAGTTGGCTTTTGTTATACCCACAACACTTATCGGTCCCTACGGTCCCCTTCATGATTAAATAGTGGCCAGTTACTTAAGAGACAGATGATGGATACCGGATGTAATCCTCTTGAAAATTGTTAATTTCATCCATAATATTATAAATATAGGATCTGACATTAGTTGTCATATCATACCATATTTTATTAAATGAGTTCAGGAATTTTGTTAGTAAGCGAGCCTTTGGCGAGCTTACTAACAAATTTCCTGGACGAGTTTAATTAAATATGGTATGATATGACAACGAGTGTCAGATCTTTTTTATCACATGCTTTTAAACTAAATAAAATACATCTGAATTGACCAAACAAATGCTGATAGATCTAAAAGTTGTTTACTATCGTGACGTCATTTCATGTTGACGACGTCATTTCACCAAAATAAAGCCATGCGATTGGTTAGTTCTGTAGCCAATGAAAACGCTTAAAAATGTTGTATTACACATGTGTAATATAAAAAAATACGAAATGTCTGTATTACATTGAAAACAAGGTATAGCATGTGATAAATATAGGATCTTGCAAGAGTGGTCGTTTTGTATTGAATTTATTAAACGGGTCATCTCAATGAAGATAAAAACGAGGCTTGCCGAGTTTTTATCTTCATTTAGATGACTAGTTTAATAAATTCAATACCAAACGACCACTCTTGCAAGATCGAAATTATCGATAATTATCACTGTAAATGTTCACTGTTTGAAACGGTGAATGATCAGTTTTAATTCACTGATATTTTTATATAAACCACCGGACAGCATAAAATAGAGTTAAACATTTTCATTCATTAATATGTTTGAATGCATACTTGGGAATATTTCATGTGAATGCATACTTGGGAAAAGTTCATGATAGCTATGTGTGTTTAATACTCCAGTGCGTCTTCTATGTTGACAAAATTCGAAAAATGTTTGAAATTAGGAAATACGTGTTATGCAACAGTACGACTTATAACTCGAAAAAAACGGTAATAAAGGTTTGCATTGAATTTTAAATATGTGTTTTGTAATCGATGATTACAATTTACAATTTTGTGTTTCCAGACAAGGACGGTGATGACGAGGGGTCAATACCTGTCAATGAAGTCGTCTCCCCTGCACCTGTCGATGAAGTTGTCTCCCTTGCACAATATGAAATTGTCTCCCCTGCACCCGTGGAACACAGTTGCGCTTACCAGACCTGAGTGACATGTGAAGTGGACTGTTGGTTCAGCAAGGGAAGGGATGCAATGACAACACATGTAAATGTCCCTGGCTTGTGTTTTTGTTTGGGATTTAGATAAGGGGAAGTGAGCAAGACTTAAATAGCAAGTTGTTATCGTGCAACTGCTCGAGCAGTGATACCTGTGTTACTGTCCTAAGGTCTATGAATGTTAATTAATCACTGCACTGTCATAAACTTGACTGTCACAGGTGGACGCTCTTGGAAATAAATGTTAAATTTAGTCCATGCAAATATTCTTATTTCCATATAAATATAATAATTTACTGAATGTGTGTATATTCTTTTCAGCCAGGCATATGACAAATGTTTATTGCACATATGTCTGGACAAATTAAATTATGTTTAGGTGTCTGGTTTTACACAAAAATTCCCAGGGAGTTGTTTATTACAATAATGTGTACATATTCTTGTATTTATACTTCACAAGGCTGTTATTCTGTTATATATTGCCCCTCGGTCGGCGTACATACTTCACAAGCCTGTTGCTCTGTGATATATTTGCACTCGTCAGTGGTCTGCGAACAGTAACAAGGTATACAATTTTTTTAATGATTTCATTGTACATGTATGTGTTTATAACGCATTATCACAGATCTTTCTTTGATGTAACCTAACGTTTGACAAAAGATGAGGCTATAATACCTAGTGTATGGACGGAAGATCAATCTTATCTTGCAGTGTGTTAGATTTAGGAAATCATGTTCATGCCCATGTTTACCTACATTCTACTTTTTACATAAATTGTTTCCCTCTGTCTGTGTCTGTCTGTCTGTCTGTCGACTCAAATTTGTCCAAAGGTGTTCTTCCACACTTGTGAACATTCAATCTTGCTTGAATTTTTCATTGTGATATGAAGTTGTGCTTCTGCGCTTGTTTGTCCTACGTCAACAATTACACAAGTTATGTCCCTTTTCAACGTAGAATATCTGATACATTATTATTGTTAATACTTCTTCATCTCAGAAACTACAACGTGCAGATGTTATATTTGGTATTTAACATCGTGGAGTCAAACCTAGCAAAATCCACGTGTATAAATAGGTTATATAGATTTATATAGCAAACTAACTTAAACAATATTTTCCTCTGAAACCACAAGGCCAAAAGTTCTATTATTTGGTAGGTTATATTGTATGTGGGTCTCTTCAAACTTTGTTCAAATACCGGTAATGCCCTTGGGATAAAAAAAGACCACGCGCTAGGGTTCCATTTTCCAATGTTACAACTTTCAAGATATTTCTACATAAGGCTTCGGAGGGGGGGGTATTTGTTTCTACTATGACAAAGTGTAGTTATTCAAGAAGTTAAAGACAAAAAGATGTCCTACAAATGTGTATGATTGTCATGCGTTGTCTCCAACAAAAAAGCACCCACTCATGTTTCTATGACCGCAGTCTCCGTGCGGGCCTGTCTAGAAGTGTGTGTCGGGCACCTTGGCCTTGTCCTGGCCGGCCAGCTTGGCCTTGTACTCCTTGGACATGAAGAGCTCTTGCACCTCCTCCAGGGAACGGTTCTTGGTCTCCGGCAGCAGGAAGAACATGAATATCAGACCCAGGAAGCAGATACCAAAATACAGCCAGAACGTGCCTACAGACACACAGGAAAGCGTTTAGTCGTGAACCATATTCACAGTACCATATTAGCCATATACCATGCATAGCAATATCAGCTGGATATTTTATTGGTTATATCTATATGCTTTGACTCACGAAAACAACAAAGTGCTTTATTGCATGTTCTAACTGGTCGACTGCTGGTATTGATAAATAAAAAACATGCCTTTCACTTTTAATTTTAATTGGAATTCTGAAACCAAAAGCATTGTTTCCGAAATTAATTGAATTGTATCTCATACTGTGTTGAGCATTAACAAGCGACATGGAATTGCGTTTTAAACAAGAACTCGACAAGAATTTAATCAATAAAGTGTTTGACATGTCGCAAATTCCGCAGCAACTTACTTGCCGATGGACTAGAGTAGCGAGAGAAAGGTAAGGGAGACAAACAGGTTGAACACCCAGTTTGTGGCTGTAGCCAGGAAGGTACAGGTACTGCGCGCCCACATAGGGTAGATCTCTGAGTTGATTGTCCAAGGCATTGGCCCGAGACCTGAACGTAGCAACCAATCGAGTTACCAAACCGCTACCATAGGTCTGATCCCTGCACATAACAACCAATGATTTACTCCACCGTTAGCAAAGGCTGGATACCTGCACGTAGCAACCAATAGCATTATGACTATCCCACTGTTTAAATGGGCCCAGGCCTACAAGAAACAACCAATAGTTACCCCACCGTTTGCATAGGCCTGAGACTTGCACGTAGCAACCACTTAAGTTACCCCGACGATAGCATGTGCCCGAGACATACACGTAGCAACCAAAAGAGGTACCCCAACGTTAGCATGGGTCGGAAACCTGCACGTAACAAACACTAGTTAACCCACCGTCAGCAAGAGCTATTTGGTAGCAACCATAAGCTACCCCACCGCTAGCATTGGCCCGGACTGGCATGTAGCAACCAATTGATATACCCCACCTTTACCATGGGACCCAAGTCCTGCACGCAGAAACCAAAAGAGTTGCCTCACCGACGGAATGGGCCAGCTACCTGCACAGAGCAACCAATAAAGATAACCCGCCCCAAGCATTGTCCCAAGACCTGCACGTAGCAACTAATTTGTTCCCCACCTTTAGCATGAGCATGAGACGTGTCTGTTGAAACCAGTAGTTTACCCACCGTTAGCAAGGGCTAGTCCGTAGCAACCGTCAGTCACCTACCGGTAACAAGGGCCAGTCCCTAGCAACTGTTAGTCACAAACAGATAACAAGGGCCATTCGGTAGCAACCATTAGTCACCTACCGTTAGCAAGGGCCAGTTGGTAGCAACAGTTAGTCACCTACCGTTAGCAAGGGCCAGTCGGTAGCAACCGTAAGTCACCTACCATAAGCAAGGGCCAGTCGGAAGCAACAGTTACTCACCTACCGTTAGCAAGGGCCAGTCGGAAGCAACCGTAAGTCACCTACCGTTAGCAAGGGCCAGTCGGTAGCAACCGTTAGTCACCTACCGTTAGCAAGGGCCAGTCGGTAGCAACCGTTAGTCACCTACCGTTAGCAAGGGCCAGTTGTTAGCAAACATTAGTCACCAACGTTTAGCAAGGGCCAGTCGGAAGCAATCATACGTCACCTACAATTAGCAAGGGCCAGTCGGAAGCAATCATTTATCACCTACCGTTAGCAAGGGCCAGTCGATTGCAACCGTTAGTCACCTACCGTAAGCAAGGGCCAGTCGGTAGCGACCATTAGTTACCTACCGTTAGCAAGGGCCAGTCGGTAGCAACGGTTAGTCACCTACTGTTAGCAAGGGCCAGTCAGTAGCAACCGTTAGTCACCTACCGCTAGCAAGGGCCAGTCGATAGCAACCATTAGTCACCTACCGTTAGCAAGGGCAAGTCTGAAGCAACAGTAAGTCACCTACCGTTAGCAAGGGCCAGTCTGTAGCAACGGTTAGTCACCTACCGTTAGCAAGGGTCAGTCAGTAGCAACCGTAAGTCACCTACCGTTAGCAAGGGCCAGTCGGTAGCGACCATTAGTCACCTACCGTTAGCAAGGGCCAGTCGGTTAGTCACCTAGCGTTAGCAAGGGCCAGTCGATAGCAACCATTTGTCACCTACCGTTAGCAAGGACCAGTCGGTAGCAATCATAATTCACCTACCGTTAGCAAGGGCCAGTCGATATCAACCGTTAGTCACCTACCTTTAGCAAGGGCCAGTCGGTAGCAACCGTTAGTTACCTACCGTTAGCAAGGGCCAGTCGGTAGCAACCGTTAGTCACCTACCGTAAGCAAGGGCCAGTCGTTAGCAACCGTAAGTCATCTACCGTTAGCAGGGGCCAGTCGGTAGCAATCATTAGTTACCTACCGTTAGCAAGGGCCGGTCGGTAGCAATCATTAGTCACCTACCTTTAGCAAGGGCCAGTCGGTAGCAACCGTAAGTCACCTATCATTAGCAAGGGCCAGTCGGTAGCAACCATAAGTCACCTATAGTTAGCAAGGGCCAGTTGGTAGCAAACATTATTCACCTACCGTAAGCAAGGGCCAGTGGGTAGCAATCATAAGTCACCTACCGTTAGCAAGGGCAAGTCGGTAGCAAACATTAGTCACCTACCGTAAGCAAGGGCCAGTCGGTATCAACCATTAGTCACCTACCGTTAGCAAGGGCCAGTCGGTAGCAACCATTAGTCACCTATCATAAGCAAGGGCAAGTCGGTAGCAATCATTTGTCACCTACCGTTAGCAAAGGCCAGTCGGAAGCAACCGTTAGTCACCTACCGTAAGCAAGGGCCAGTCGTTACAAACCGTAAGTCACCTACCGTTAGCACGGGCAAGTTGGTAGCAACCGTTAGTCACCTACCGTTAGCAAGGGCCAGTCAGTAGCAACCGTTAGTCACCTACCATTAGCAAGGGTCAGTCGGTAGCAATCGTTAGTCAACTACCTTAAGCAAGGGCCAGTCGGTAGCAACCGTAAAACACCTACTGTTAGCAAGGGCTAGTCGGTAGCAACCATTAGTCACCTACCGTTAGCAATGGCCAGTTGGTAGCAACCAGTAGTCACCTACCGCTAGCAAGGACCAGTCGGTAGCAACCATTAGTCATCTACCGTTAGCAATGGCCAGTCGGTAGCAACCATTAGTCACCTACCGTTAGCAATGGCCAGTCGGTAGCAATCATTAGTCACCTACCGTCAGCAAGGGCCAGTCGGTAGAAATCATTAGTTACCTACCGTTAGCAATGGCCAGTCGGTAGCAACCATAAGTCACCTACCGTTAGCAAGAGCCAGTAGGTAGCAATAATAAGTCACCTACCGGTAACAAGGGCCAGTAGGTAGAAATCATTAGTCACCTACCGTTAGCAAGGGCCAGTCGGTAGCAATCATAAGTCACCTACCGTTAGCAAGAGCCAGTAGGTAGCAATAATAAGTCACCTACCGGTAACAAGGGCCAGTAGGTAGACATCATTAGTCATCTACCGTTAGCAAGGGCCAGTAGGTAGCAGTCATTAGTCACCTATCGTTAGCAAGGACCAGTAGATAGCAATCATAACTCACCTACCGTTAGCAAGGGCCAGTCGGTAGCAACCGTAAGTCACCTACTGTTAGCAAGGGCTAGTCGCTAGCAATCATTTGTCACCTACCGTTAGCGAGGGCCAGTCGCTAGCAATCATTTGTCACCTACCGTTAGCAATGGCAAGTCGCTAGCAATCATTTGTCACCTACCGGTAGCAAGGGCAAGTCGGTAGCAACCGTTAGTCACCTGCCGTTAGCAAGGGCCAGTAGTAAGCAACCATTAGTCACCTACCGTTAGCAAGGGCCAGTCGGCGGAAACTTAAAGTCACGTACCTACCTTTAGCAAGGGCTAGTCGGTACCAACCATTAGTCACCTACCGTAAGCAAGGGCCAGTCGGTAGCAATCATAAGTCGACAACCGTTAGCAAGGGCCAGTCGGTAGCAACCATTAGTCACCTGCCGTTAGCAAAGCCTGAGACCTGCACGTAGCAACCAATTGTTACTAATGTGTTAAAAGTGCAAAAAGTAAATATCGATGAGCTTATTGGTACATATACATAGCTCGTTGAAATCTGTGTAATATATTCATATGGATAATTAACCATAGGAATTTGTCATTAAACATGCGTACTGGACACACAACAAAATTATAAACTGAAAATACATATCACACTCAAACTATTTATATTTTTATTGTGACGGGAGTGTCTATTCCGCAAATGAGGCATTATACGGATAATTTTACTCGTATACATGTCCCGGAATCGGTGACGATAATTCGCTTAAACAGTTCCGGAAACGATATTCTCAATAATTGATAATTAATGTAAGACGACACTCCCCCTATCAGTGTAACTGAAGCCACGATCTCACCTTTCGCGAAGCCCATGACGAATAACTGTAACCAGTCACAAATTCTATTAAAAAGTTGTCTCCCTTGGGTACATAGTTGTTTTTAGCCTATTTTCTTTCCTGTACATTGAATTTGTTGGGCAAGTTTTCTTTCCCGCTCTGGCAGTAGTATTTCATGGGTTGAGCTGGGAAGACATGTTTTTTTTAAATGTAATTTAAAAAGCCGTGCTTCTTTGAGGTTAGTATAAGTCTCTTGGTTGCAATAGTGTTTTTATAAAGATTGTGGCTAATTGATTTGTGTTGTACAAGTAATTATCTAATATATTGTGCATTTATATTAATTTGTAATGTGTTTCCGCGACTTGGCAAAATGGCAGCACTTCTCAGAATTGCTCTTTCCTATCTTAGTCACTATTTCTGTATGNATTACGTAATATCTTCACGTCTGGCATTTACGGAACAAAACGATTACGTAATATCTTCGCGTCTGGCATTTACGGAACAAAACGATTACGTAATATCTTCAAGTCTGGCATTGACGGAACAAAACGAATACGGCAGATGTGTACTCCTTACGTTAACTGAAATACGAGTACGCTAGATAATCAAGCCTCACATTTACTGAAACATGACTACGGTAGATGTGCAAGTGTCACATATACCGAAATACGAGTTAAATATATATGTACACATCACATTAACCGAAATACGAGCACGATATAATATGTGCGCCTTAAATGTACCGAAATATTAGTACGGTAGAAACACACGTCTAAAATTAATCGATAGACCAGTACGATAGACATGCACGCCTAACATTAACACAAACATAAATAAAGTAAGCTCACTGGTTTTAATCAATACGATAGAGATGCACGTCTCATATTCAAGGAAACACCAGTACGATATATTTGCACAACTCACATTTACTAACACGTGAAAAGGGTAGATATGCACAACTGACATATACTTAAATACGAGTACGGTCGAAATGCTCGCCCCACATTAACCCAACTGTTTGCACTATAGAATTGCACGATATCGATGCGCTTGCTTAACGTATTCTTACTGAACAAGTACTTTTTACAAGAAACATATTACAATAACATAATCTAAGTTTTTAAGAAGTTAGAAATGATCATCATTAGCATTGAAACCTCGGGAAAATTTAAAACTTTCAATTTCATTGATATATCAACTTCTGATGACAAACTGACAACACTAGTACCCAAATTAAATTCCTAACAAGAGGGTCATTATGGTATCCGGACAAACGGCATCCGGACAATCGGCACCCGGTGTTTTTTTTTGCAATCCCGGACAAACGGCACCCGGACAATTTGTCGACCCGGAAAATTGGCACCCGATATAATTGTAAACCCGGACAAACGGCACCCGATTAAAGGCGATTGATAAAACCCGTCAGGGCCTTGTTGAACTTTTTTTTTAAATCCGCTAATTGGTTCGGTAAAAGAGAAAATTAATAAATCCCGTCAACAAACTGTTTTAATCAAACGATTTTGATTGAGTGTAGATATAATTTGAAAACAAAACAATACACAGAGGTATTACTCCTATTATCGCCATGTGTTATCAATTCGGTATTATTTACCTTGACAATTAGCTTTGTTTCAAACCAATTAGCGGATTAGACTTATCAGTACGATAAAGTCTAACACGGTGTAAAATGTCTATTGGTAAAAAAAAAACATTAAATGTTTCATAGCTTTAAAGCGGGTGCCGTTTGTCCGGGTTTACAGTTTAATCGGGTGCCGATTGTCCGGGTCGACAAATTTACCGGGTGCCGACTGTCCGGGATTGCAAAAATGCACTGGGTGCCGATTGTCCGGGTGCCGTTTGTCCTACAATCGGTCATTATGGCCCAACGCGCTCACCTGAGTACTGGCGCTGATGACGATCATTCCAGTGTAACAAGTACAGTAATTAGGGTATCCGAAGCATACTTCTGTATTTACAGAGACGTTATGAAACATGAGTCAATTTTATGGGATTTATGTTAGTATGCCCCGGATTTTGATTTCTTTAATAGTAATAATCGAAAACCGCATGGTAATGGTCATTACAAAACAGCGCTTCAGAATGTGGCAAATACATGTACGTGTCATGCATCATACAAAGTTCTGCACAAATTATCGATGTACATCTCGACTGTGTCTGTAATTTTCTGATTACAGAATTGTGCCCGATTGGTGTAGATTACATGAGAATTTAAGAAATGTCCATTAAATTCAGAAACATAAGGCAATTAATGCAGTGATTCTTAAATATTTCGCCAATTCCAATCTTAAATTTGGAGATAAACCAATTCTAACATGATACCTGTTAAAAGTCAATACAACAAAAATCTTAATGTTCACATTGAGTCCCGTGCATAAGCCCACCATTTTTCTTTTTTTTTCTCGCTGCTAAAAAACGTTATCACATTTGCGGCAAGTATCGAACCTGTACGTGAAGCATTGGCATTGAAGTGTTGGGGAACGGGTTGCCGTCACTTCCGGCCTCGAACACTTTCACGTCTGGCGTGTTAACAATGGAGAGCTGGAAACCGATGGCGAGCACCGCCAGGCCGATCATCACACCTGCAACCCACAGCAGCAATGTAAACACGTATCAGCGTGTATTTTGACACAGTAAATGTACTAGACAAGCAACCCAAAGCAGCCATGTAAACACTTATCAGCGTGTTTTTGGACACAGTAAATGTACTAGACCTGCAAACCACAGCAGCAATGTAAACACATATCAGCGTGTTTGGACACGGTACATGTACTAGACTTGCAACCCAAAGCAGCCATGTAAACACGTATCAGTGTGTATTTGGACACATTAAATGTACTAGACCTGCAAACCACAGCAGCAATGTAAACACTTATCAGCGTGTATTTGGACACGGTACATGTACTAGACTTGTAACCCAAAGCAGCCATGTAAACACTTATCAGCGTGTATTTGGAAACAGTAAATGTACTAGACCTGCAAACCACAGCAGCGATGTAATCACTTATCAGCGTGTATTTGGACACATTAATTGAGCTAGGCCTGCAACCCACAGCAGCCATGTAAACACTTATCAGCGTGTATTTGGACACGGTACATGTACTTGACCTGCAACCCACAGCAGCCATGTAAACACTTATCAGCGTGTATTTGGACACATTAAATGTACTAAACCTGCAACCCACAGCAGCCATGTAACGCTTATCAGCGGGCATTTGAACACGGTACATGTACTAGACCTGCAAACCCACAGCAGCAATGTAGACACTTATCAGCGGGTATTTGGACACGGTACATGTTTGTAGCAGGGTTCGGTATAAGGAGAACTTATACTGCCTTGCTATATGAAATAGCTTTTATAGCGACGCGGAAGAGTGTCTGTCTGATTTGGAACCCGGAGGTCCCGGGTTCAATCCCCATGGCGGTTTGGGATTTTTCTGGCTGGGTTACATTGGCGCCCAACGTAAAAAACACACCATGTGTGTCAGTCCCTCAGATGTCGTCGCAGTAGGAAATTCGTGGAAGAATTTAAGTATTGGAGGGGGTGTGTGTAGCAGGGTTCGGTATAAGGAAAACTTATACTGCCTTGCTATATAAGCTAGCTTTTATAGCGACGAGGTAGAGTGTCTGCCTGATTTGGAACCTGGAGGTCCCGGGTTCAATCCCCTTGGCGGTCGGGGATTTTTCTGGCTGGGTTACATGTACTAGACCTGCAACCCACAGCAGCCATGTAAACACTATTCAGCGTATATTTGGACATGGCGCATGTACTTGACCTGCAACCCACAGCAGCCATGTAAACACTTATTAGCGGGTATTTGGACACGGTACATGTACTAGACCTGCAACCCACAGCAGCCATGTAAAAACTTACCAGCGTGTATTTGGACACGGTACATGTATTAGACCTGCGACCCACAGCAGCCATGTAAACACTTATCAGCGGGTATTTGGACACGGTACATGTACTAGACCTGCAACCCACAGCAGCAATGTAAAGACTTACCAGCGTGTATTTGGTCACGGTACATGTACTGGAATTGCAAACCACAGCAGCCATGTAAGCACTTATCAGCGTGTATTTGGAAACGGTACATGTACTAGACCTGCAACCCACAACAGCAATATGAACACTTATCAGCGTGTATTTGGACACGGTACATGTACTAGACCTGCAACCCACAGAATCCATGTAAACACTTATCAGCGTGTATTTGGACACGGTACATGTACTTGACCTGCAACCCACAGCAGCCATGTAAACACTTATCAGCGTGTATTTGGACACAGTAAATGTACTAGACCTGCAACCCACAGCAGCCATGTAAACACTTATCAGCATGTATTTGAACACGGTACATGTACTAGACCTGCAACCCACAGCAGCAATGAAAACACTTATCAGCGGGTATTTGGACACGGTAGATGTACTAGACCTATAACCAACAGCAGCAATGAAAACACTTATCAGCGTGTATTTGAGCACGGTCGATGTACTAAACCTGCAACCCACTGCAGCCATGTAAACACTTATCAGCGTGTATTTGGACACGGTACATGTACTAGACCAGTAACCTACAGCAGCAATATGAACACTTATCAGCGTGTATTTGGGCACGGTACATGTACTAGACCTGCAACCCACAGCAGCAATATGAACACTTATCAGCGTGTTATTTGGACACGGCACATGTGCTTGACCTGCAACCAAGAGCAGACATGTAAACACTTATCAGCGTGTATTTGGTCGCGGTACATGCACTAGACCTGCAACCCACAGCAGCCATGTAAACACTTATCAGCGTGTATTTGGACACGGTACATGTACTAGACTTGCAACTCACAGCAGCCATAGAAACATTCATCAGCGTGTATTTGGACATAGTACATGTACTAGACCTGCAACCAACCGCATCCCTTATCAGCGTGTATTTGGTCACGGTAGATGCACTAGACCTGCAACCCACAACAGCCATGTAAACACTTATCAGCGTGTATTTGGACACGATACATGTACTAGACTTGCAACCCACAGCAGCCATAGAAACACTCATCAGCGTGTATTTGGACACAGTACATGTACTAGACCTGCAACCCACAGCAGCTATGTTAACACTTATCAGCGTGTATTTGGACACGGTAGATATACTAGAACTGCAATCCACAGCAGCCATGTAAACACTTATCAGCGTTTATTTGGACACCGTAAAATTACTAGACCTGCAACCAACAGCAGCCATGTAAACACTTATCAGCGTGTATTTGGACACAGTAAATGTACTAGACCTGCAACCAACAGCAGCAATGTTAACACTTATCAGCGGGTATTTGGACACGGTAGATGTACTAGACCTGCAACCCACAGCAGCCATGTAAACACTGATCAGCGTGTATTTGAGCACGGTCGATGTACAAGACCTGCAACCCACAGCAGCCATGTAAACACTTATCAGCGATCAGCGTGTATTTGAGCACGTTTGATGTACTAGATGGGTACTCGAGTACCCGAGGGTGCAACATGTTCTGGTATCTGCTGTGCTAATAATCCGATATGTCGATTTAACAATTATCCAATATTTCTATTAAACTATTGCTAGAATAAACCGTACATCTACTCGATGAATAATTATTTTCAGAGTAAGCACTATTGCCTTAAACATCAAACGTACAATAACGTGTTATATTATCAATGGTTAACATAAAGCAGCCTTTGAAAGGGTTGAATAAGTGTTAATGTTTTAGAATTCATAAATTTACCAGGCCTTGCTCCTACCAATGACCGGTACTAGCCAAAACTCTATTTTGTAGCCAAAACCATTACATATTTCTTGGAGTTCGAAACTGTAATCAACAACTTAATCGAAAATTGTTTGTGACCCGTGCGAAATAATGGGGCGGATTCCGGGCGTAAACGGGGGGGGGGGGAATTGACACGTAATGTTGGAATCAGTTTTCCGCCCGGAACTGAAATTATTTCTGGGCGGCATTCTATTGGTTTTTCCGGGCGTAAAACAAATTCGGGCGTATTTTTATACTTCGAAGTTGAGTGGAGGAGATTTGTGGACGGAATTTTGAACTTTGTTGCTTTCGCAGGGCGGAATTTCATACTTATAAAATATTTGTGAAGCCACAAGACGGAATTTTTAACTTAGTGGTTTTTACAGAGTGTAATATTGGACTAAGCAAATTTCTTTGAAGCTGAATAATAACTAAAGTAAATTTAATTTAAAAGAAAGTACATAACACAATATTACCGGTAACTGATAACTCTATAAAAGTTTTTTTTTATAAAATAATGTTAATTTTATTTATACATTTTTACATTCAATGTACATTCATTATTAACACACCTATTTGTCACAGTATAATTCATTCAGCACAAAGCTTTGATCTAATGATGTTCATGTTCAGATTCTAAAACAAATTTGGGAGTATTGTTTACTAAATTTGCGAGAAGCTGAAAAGGAGACAGACTTGTGAACTTAGCATTATCATGAATATACTTAGATTTGGCATGTTTTGGCATTGCTGTTAAAAAATTCAAAACTTCGGAGATAACAATAAAATATTTTAATTTTAAATATATTTGATCTTTTGCTGTCTTTTACACTTTCCACTAACTTACTACCTTTGTCTACAGCTCTTTTGCATGAGAAATGGTGACATAATTGTAGTTTTTTTTTATCATACTAGGAAATTTACATTTAACGTATTATATTAAGTCTGAAGGATGACAATGCATTACAAATCTGTTAACACTTATTATTTTAATTCAGTCCTTTAATTCATCTTATTGTTTGCAAATTTTGATCCTCTTTTATTATAATAATTTATTATTACAATAATCACACAGGTTTTATAAATATCAAGATTTGGTTGTTTTCATCATCTTACAAGTTTCCTTTAACATTGCACACAGCACTATTTTAATATTATTGTTTATATCATCAATATGAATCAAGTTTCTCTGCATACTGAACTTAAGTAGAAATTAATAGCAGTTGAAATTTCTGAAACACATTTCGCCTGAGTCTCTTAATCTGATAAACCCTAACTGACCACCAGCTGACCTGGTCTTTAGGTATTCTACAGCAACATCTCTGGGAATGTACCTGCCTTTTAAACCATCTGCTTTATCAGATTTTCAATTGATTAATTTGCACAGGAAGTTAGTTATCTGTTTGAAAACAAGCGGGTTTAAGCAACTGACTATGAGCTAAAATTTTAGGCATAATTGAGCAACATTAGGGCTTCAAATTGTAGTGTTATATTATATTGAAATACTGACAGCATGAAGTATTGTGTGATGAAAACAATGTGTATTTACTACAATGTGCAAATCAACAATACGTTTGTTGCAAAGGAGATTCAAAGTGGCTGGTTCCAGTAATATGGTCTCATAGTTCAGCAACTGCCTGTTGTTGTTTTTTTTTGGAATACTGAAGAACAGTTGTAACAGGTTTGTATTTTCATTTCTGAATTCCTTTTTTATTTAGTTTACTGAAATAATTATGATCATTATCATAATTATGTATTGTATATGTCCCTGATATAATGTAAATGGATAAGTAAGTTCAACTTGTATTGCAATTTTGAAGGTAAAACAACACGATTTGAAACAAAATAGATAAACGTACAAATGAAAAAGTGTAAATGATGTGTACAGTGAATTATTATGGCTGTGTTTTATGGTTATAATGTCATCTTAAATTTTATGTATAGCTATCTCAGGTCATTACGTAACTGATTGCTTTCCCTAATATTTAATCAATTAATGAGAACTTTTATATTTTAATTTTGAAGGTTAAACTCTTGCCCCTGAAGGCGAAATTTACGTTGATCGGAAGATCCTAAGGAAAGTATGTGCATCGGCTGCAAAATAGGGAGCAAAAGAGGGAAACTACCTGATGTGTGGACTTTTAGACCAAATTTTTAGTCTGCACGAGTGGGCCAACTCGAGGGGAACAGGCAAACCGAGCCCTGGTGATGAGCACAAACCTGTCCTTGACCAAGAAAAGCTGGATTTGTTGCGAGGTAAAACTATACAGGTTATTGCATTTATTGAGTATCAGTTTTAAAGGAACCAGCATTTGCGCAGTCATTGTGGCCGTTAAAAAAAGTTTGAAATGTAAAAATTCGCAATAGCGATGTTTCCAACTTTTTCAACCTATAATGTACTAAATATGCATACACTATAAGTAGATATGTATTGAATAGAAGGTTTGAAACTATACAAAACAAGTTTTTAAATGAAAATACATGTTAAATGAAATATATACATATATATAGTGGATATTTTTTGGATTTGGTGGAATATCGATTTAAATTCATGCGTGATCATAGAAAAAGAATAATCTACGATCATGAGTGAATTAAAATCAATATTTCACCAAATCCAACCAAAAATCCGTTGATGTTATGCTTACAAATGATTATTTTTTGTATTTTTGCCTAAAAAAAGTTCTGGTAAAACAATGACAATTTTCGCTGTTTGAAACTGTGAATTATCAGTTTTGATTCACTGATATTTGTCTATAAACCACCGGAAAGCATAAAATAAAAAACGTTATTTTGAAAATATGCCAGAGTTATAATATCGCAGAACGTACAAAAGTTCCCTTTTGACAAATTAGCACCCTGCCGCTTTTGAATCCTAGCTGGAGCCCTGGATAAGATAACAAGTTTTAAATAGCCAAATATTTAAAACAACAGTGTTTGACATAGTTCAATTGTAGTTGTACTAAATATAATTTTGCATTTCAGATTATGGTATAGGATGGGGAAGAAAGAATGCTTGTGGTGGTCGGTAGTCGAGTGGTAAAACACTGGTCTTCCATTCCAGCGGTCGTGGGTTCAATCCCTGGCCGGGGCACTGGAAATTTTAGAAATGCTTCAAGTGTTTCCCACCTAACTTGAGATGAACTGGTATGAAACCCAGGTAATTCTCGTGTGTATCGGTGCTATACACTGAGCACGAAAAAGAACCAAAGGATATATTCGCAAAGAGCTAGGGTATCGCACCCGGATTCCTTGTATCCCAAAACTGTCTCTTATACCCGCTGTCTCTTCAGCAAAACCAAAGGACCCCATTGGAAATAAGTGCTTTTACTTTCATGGGTTATCCTTGACTGCAAGGTCAAAATAAATACATACACAATACATTGTGGAGTCACATTTCCGATCGCTGACCTAAATAATTATATATTATGATTATTTTCGTTATATTTTTTTTGAAAGCTTACCTGTAATGTATTTTTGTTATTTGTATTGAAAAGCTGATCTTTAATGTATTTAGCTATATGTGTTTCAAAGCTTATCCATCATTTTTTATTTATTTTCTTAAAGTAAATATAAAGATACTGTGTTAAATATATTATGTGATAATTTTAAGTTTTTAGCTAACCTGAGCACAGAGCTTTTGCGATCGCCCTTTGTTTTTTTCAAATAAACCTGTCCTTATATGGGTTTATTTACAAAATGCATGTTATCTGATTTCCGCCCGTAACCTTAATTGCACCCGTAATCAAAATTACGCCCGTAATCTAAGTTACGCCCGTAATGTGAAATTCCGCCTTTTATCTGAATTTCGCCTGTAAACTGCTTTCCGCCCGTAATTTAAAATTCCGTCCCACCTCATTTACATATTTCTCCCCTGTTTTCCGCCCGGATTACGCCCGGAATCCGCCCGTTATCCGCCCCTCTTTTTAAAATCATGTATAGAAAAATACGCCCGGAAATAATTTTTACGCCCGGAATTAAGTTTGCGATTCCGTGCCAATTCCGGGCGGAACATTTCGTACAGGGACACGTATGGGCATGTTTTATTCTTTTGAAATGTGTTCTTTGTTTACTTTCGTTTAAACGAAACCGCCAAGTATTAGCAATGTGGAAAGAAGATTTGTTTTACAAATACACAGTTTCTTTTTCGTATACATGGATGTTATTATAAATAAATGTTCAGCCTCATTCTAGTTAAGCAAACAAATTTCCATAAGTTGTCTGTTCTAACCGCATCTATTAAGGTTGAAACTAATTTGGTTATACATGATTCAATTAACATAAGTATCATTGAATGGATAAAATGTGTCTAGTTAACAATAACAATCCCCACATTTAGTTTTAAATTTTCGATAAACTAATCATGGTCGACACTGCTAAATCAAGACGATTAATGTAATGAATACACACACTACCTTTCATACTCATAATGGTGAGCTACAATAAGTATAATGATCATGATGGTGAGAAAAGTTACGTATCATTATCGTATCATTATGGCGAGTCACACTACCGAGCATTCTCACGCTGGTGAGCCACACTACTTATCCTGCTAACGATGGTGAGCCACAGTATTTATCCTGCTTACGATGGTCATCCACAAACTACTTATCCTGCTTACGATGGTGAGCCACACTACCTAACATTCTCACGATGGTGAGCCACACTACTTATCCTGCTTACGATGGTGAGTCACACTACCTATCATTATCACGATGGTGAGCCACACTACTTATCCTGCTTACGATGGTGAGCCACACTACCTAGCATTCTCACGATGGAGAGTCTTACTACTTATCCTGCTTACGCTGGTGAGCCACACTACTTATCCTGCTTACGAAGGTAGCAACACTTCTCATCCTGCTAACGATGGTGAGCCACACTACCTAGCATTCTCACGATGGTGAACCACACTACTTAACCTGCTTACGATGGTGAGCCACACTACCTAGCATTCTCACGATGGAGAGTCACACTACTTATCCTGCTTACGATGGTGAGCCACACTACTTATCCTGCTTACGATGGTGAGCCA
>VMBQ01004915.1:45897-75011 GCA_007657795.1 Dreissena rostriformis
ATGATGGTGAGCCACACTACTTATCATTCCCATGATGGTGAGCCACACTACTTATCATGCTCATGATGATGAGCCACACTACTTATCATGCCTATGATGGTGAGGCACACTACCTATCATGCTCATGATGGTGAGCCACACTACCTATCATGCTAATGATGGTGAGCCACACTACTTATTATGCCCATGATGGTGAGGCACACTACCTATCATGCTCATGATGGTGAGCCACACTACATATCATGCTCATGATGGTGAGTCACACTACCTATCATGCTCAAGATGGTGAGCCACACTACGTATCATGTTCATTATGGTGCGTCACACTACTTATCATGCTCATGAAGGGGAGCCACACTACTTATCATGCTCATGATGGTGATCCATACTTCTTATTATGCTTATGATAATGAGCCATATTACATATCATGCTCATGATGGTGAGCCATATTACCTATCACGCTCATGATGGTGAGGCACACTACCTATCATGCTCATGATGGTGAGCCACACTACATATCATGCCCATGATGGTGAGCCACACTACTTATCATGCTCATGATGGTAAGTAACACTAAATATCATGCCCAGGATGGTTAGCCACACTACTTATCAATTTATCATGCTCATGATGGTGAGCCACACTACCTATCATGCTCATGATGGTGAGCCACACTACTTATCATGCTCATGATGGTGAGCCACGTTACCTATCATGCTCATGATGGTGCGTCACACTACTTATCATGCTCATTATGGTGAGCAACACTACTTATCATGCTTATGATGGTGATCCATACTTCTTATTATGCTTATGATAATGAGCCATATTACCTATCATGCTCATGATGGTGAACCATATAACCTATCACGCTCATGATGGTGAGGCACACTACCTATCATGCTCATGATGGTGAGCCACATTACCTATCATGCTCATGATGGTGAGCCATCGGTGACCGCTGCGTTCCACCAGCCAGATGCCGATGATGGTGCATATGCAGAGAAGGGCGTTGGGTATACACACCAGCCATATTGCCAACTCGACTGGAAATCCGGCCAGCTTCAGAATTGACGCGCTGTAGTAACTGGAACACACGAATACCGCGGAAAGGTAATTGCACCACTATGGTTTTTCAGGTTGTTATTGGTCTTTCCTTTAAATTAGGACATTGTTATAACTAATACATTTCTATGACACTTAAAAGCCGTGTTCAATAACTTTTTATGCAGATCCGCTACAATCAGGCTGTGCGCAACATGACAACACGCAAGATCGACACAATGAGCGACACATGTCATTATTTTTGTATTGGCGCCCTTTTTGGCGGTATAAATGTAGTTTTTCATATTGTCGCGTTGAAGGGTTTGAAGGTAGCATTACGACAAATATACCCGACATAACGACAAATATACCCGCCAGAACGACACATATACCCGCCAGAACGACACATATACCCGACATAACGACACATATACCCGCCAGAACGACACATGTACCCGACATAACGACACATATACCCGACATAACGACACATATACCCGATAAAACGACAAATATACCCGCCAGAACGACACATATACCCGACAGAACGACACATATATCCGACAGAACGACAAATATAACCGCCAGAACGACACATATACCCGCCAGAACGACGAATATACCCGACAGAACGACAAATATACGCGACATAACGACAAATATATCCGATAGAACGACATCTATACCCGCCAGAACGGCACATATAAACGACATTACGACAAATATACCCGACAAAATGACACATATACCCGACAGAACGATAAATATACCCGACAGAACGACACATATACCCGACAGAACGACAGATATACCCGACATAACGACAAATATACCCGCCAGAACGACACATATTCCTGACAGAACGACAAATATACCCAACAGAACGACAAAATGGACAACAAATGTCATACTTACGTATAGGCGCCATTTTTTCTTTCCGGTGTTCCGTTAGGGACACTCGTTGTTTAACATTGTATACCTCTGGATTACAATTGCGTACGGAAACGTATTATTATGGTAAACGCCGATAATATGGTCATGCCGGATTAGTTTATATCGACTTACTAAGAAATAACATGGTATGTCGTCATAGTTTTGTAAGTTTTTCCCACTTAATTTTACTCGCCATAACGACATTATGTTAAAGTCTCGACGTAAATGTTTCCGGCTTTTCCCGAAAAATATTTGGTCGACATAATCTAGGTAAGCTCACCAAAAAAATGTTGACGAGAGTTTATCCGACTTGCAAAGTTGTTGTCAGTATTTTGACCAAACTCACAATGACATGTCCCTAAAAGCAGATCGACAACATTATCTACGTCTACTTAATATTGTTATATCGGCATGTCAACATTACGTTACTTGCAAGTCATCAACATATATGTCGTCATACAGAAAACAACACAGAATAGTTAAATATACAGGAAAGCTAAATACGGAATCCGGACAGTGCCATCTATAATTACGCCCTTCTTTCATCATGGGCGACACACGACGCACGAAGCGATACACGATATTTTGCGCGACACACGAAGCGACACGCGATATTTTGCGCGATACTCAAAGCGACACACGATATTTTGAGCGACACACGAATTGACACACGATATTTTTGCGCGATACACGAGGCCACGTGCGAGAATGTACCACAAAATATCGCCCTTGTGTAGGTAGCCCAAAAGGCGATATATCGTGGTAAATATAGCGTGTCGCTTCGTGTAACGCGCAAAATATCGTGTGTCGCTTCGTGTATTGCGCAAAATATCGTTAGTCGCTTTGAGTATCGCGCAAAATATCGTGTGTCGCTTTGAGAATCGCGCAAAATATCGTGTCTCCCGTTCAAAGGGCGACACACGATATGTTGCGCGATACACGAAGCGACACACGATATTTACCACTGTATATCGCCATTTGGGCTACCTACACAAGGGCGATATTTCGTGGTACATTCTCGCGCGTCGATTCGCGTATCGCGCAAAATATTGTGTGTCGCCTCGTGTGTCGCGCAAACTATCGTGTGTCGCTTTGAGTTTCGCGCAAAATATCGTGTGTCGCTTCGTGTATCGCGCAAAATATCGTGTGTCGCTTTTAGTATCGCGCAAAATATCGTGTCTCGCGTTCAAAGGGCGACACACGAAACACGAAGCGACATACGATATTTTATTATTCAATATTCAATAATAATAAAAGAAGCCGAGGAACATCGGAGATAGCGAAAATGTACGGAAATTGCAAAATGTAAACATTTCTTCAAATTATGAAACGGGCATATCTTCCATTATTCTTGACAACGTTGCACATAAGCTGTGTTTTTATCATTTTTTATGCAAGAGTAACTGAAATCCGGTAAAAATTAGACCAGTCTATAGGCATAATAATTGGATTTGTCACCTTTATTGTTACTTTAAGCCATTGTTACAATTTTCATTGGCTTGCTCATAAACCTTTTTAATAATGACATTATCTGTATGCATAATTTAAAATTAATTTTACTCCAGTATTTAATAATGTTTAGATACCTTGAAATAACACAGGGTACCGACCTAATTCCCCTTATACGCCCGCATAAGATGCATTAGTTTTAAGTTTTAAAATACGTTTGCAAAATTTCAGGTGTATTTTTCTCTAGTTCTTTTGATTGTTTGAATCCCAATTCCTCTGCTAGATATAATAGAGATCAATTACTGGATTTATCTGCAGTATCGAGCAATCATACAAAACCAAACAAAGGAGCGTTAACCGTTTTAAAGCATTACAATCTTTTGAAATATAGAGGTGCCCGAGGTGGTAGGGATCAAGAGTTACGTGTATGGGACACAAATAGTGGAGTAAATTTAAGTAATATACAAAGTTTACCATCACAAATTCCAACTGTAACATCTTCGAAAAGACACAGCGCACAAAACATTTCAGGTGCAAACTTAAACAACCTCTCATACCCCAACAAACTTAAACAACCTCTCCTACCCCAAGAAATGCAATAAACTCAATGGTCTAAATGAACAAATATCTTGCCTTACATTGAACTGTCATTCTGTTTTTAGAAACAAAGATGTTTTGATTGGTCAATATCTGAGAGAAGGAAAAATCGACTTTGCCGTTATCACGGAAACCTGGTTCTCAGAAAAGCAACACCAAATAGATACCTCAGATTTAAATCAAAATGGTTACATAATGAGTACTGTAAATCGTTCAAATAGAATAGGCGGCGGAGTGGCTTTAACTCGTCGGACTGGGGTTACTGTACGAAACGTGTCAAGTAGTAAGACCCGGACATTTGAACATGGTATATGAAAATTGATTCCCAAAAACATCACAATTAATGTAGTTAGCGTTTACAGACCACAATCATTAGGGACTGAACATAACTTTTTGACAGAATTTTTTGAATTCATGGAGGAAATTGTTCCCAACTATTCAAATCGTATGATTCTTGGAGATTGTAACTTGCATGTCAACAAAACTAACAGTGTTGTGACTGAATTTAAGAATTATCTAGTAGCAATGGGTTTGGAACAACATGTCAATTTCAGCACACACACAGAAGGAAATACACTCGACCTTGTAATCTCTGAGGCTAAAATGGTATTGAAATCAATTCGTGTGAACCAGGCCCTTTCTTTTCGGACCATTGCGTAGTTAAAGTTGTAACCAAAGTACAAAAAGAAAATATCAAGAGTCAAACCATAACATTTCGAAATTTTAAAAACATAGACCACTCAGCATTTACAAACGATCTCAATGAAATGTCAATTACAGCAGACAAAGTAGATACTTTTGTAGAGCAATTTGAAGATGAAATCTGTAAAAGTCTTGATAAACACGCTCCATACATGGAGAAAAACAAAATGTGTCGTGCACCAAAACCATGGTTTAATGAAAATATTCTTGAACTAAAAACGCAAAACACGTAAACCAGAACACATGTGGAGAAAAAACAAACAACCAGACCAGTATGAACTTTTTTAAAAATGCCAGAAATAAATACACTTTCGAGTTGAATTCAAAGAAGCAACGATCGCTTAGTCAAAAAGTAATTGATTTTCAAGGAGATTCTAAAAAACTCTACAAGTTTGTCTCAGAATTAACAGGAAAGAATACTGATAACCCTAAGCCCGGAGGTGAAAGCGACACCATGATAGATGAAAATTTTGCCGATCACTTCCTGAATAAAATTAACAAAATTCAAGATGCCCTTGCAAGTTTCGAAAAATTCACACCCGATCACGTGGAAGTACCGTGTTTCGGTATGTTCGAGGAGCTCACCCAAGATGAAGTGTAAAAGATCATCAATCATCTCCAAACAAAATCATGCGAACTAGATGCATTGCCAACAAAAGTACTAAAATCATTTTTAAACGAGTTAATACCGTTCGTGACAAAATTGGTTAATTTCTCTCTGAGTCAAGGAGTTTTTCCTTCAAAATTTAAACAGGCAATAGTTCGACCACTTCTTAAGAAAATTGGACTAGACCTAAGTTATGCCAACTATAGACCAGTGAGCAACTTATCATTTCTATCGAAAGTGATAGAAAAGGCTGCTCTGTTTAGACTTAACATACATGTAAATGAAAACAATCTCCTTCCAAAAATCAGTCAGCCTACAGACAATTCCATTCTTGTGAATCTGCTTTACTTAGACTAGTCAATGATATACTCGAAGGTATGGAGGAACAAGAGGTTACAGCACTTATCGCCATTGATCTGAGTGCTGCCTTCGATACAGTCGATCATGAAATTCTACTAGACGTGCTGCAAAAACAATACGGTGCATGTGGTTCGGCACTAAACTGGATAGACTCTTATCTTCGTCCAAGAAGCTGTCGTATAAGTGTTAATTAAGCTTTATTGTCGGCACGTTCTTTGGAGTGTAGTGTCCCCCAGGGTAGTTGTCTTGGTCCATGGCTCTACCTGACGTACGCTGGAACACTGTTTGATGTCGTTCCTCCATCCATCACAGTCTACGGTTTTGCAGACGACCACAACGCAAACACGTGATTCAAACCTACATTTTTTTATGTTGAAAGATCTGCCATTCATGAACTTGAACGTTTCGCACTCGTTATTAACAACTGGATGAACGAAAATAAACTGAAAATGAACGCATCAAAAACGGAATTCATCATGTTCGGTAGTAGACCCCAGTTAAATAAATGTCAATGTAAAGAAATAGATATTGCTGGTGACACTGTTAAAGCAGAAAAATGCATACGGTATTTGGGTGCATATTTAGATGAAACACTGAATTTTAAAGAACACATCAAAATTAAGTGCCGTACAGCCATGTTCAACTACCTCAAAATCAAAAACATACGGAAATACTTAACAAAAGAAGCAACAGAAATACTCGTTCTGTCATTAGTAATATCCCATATGGATTATTGTAATCTCATCTTGTATGGAACAGCTCGATGCGAACTAAACAAAATGCAACGTATCCAAAACATGTGTGCCAAATTGGTACTCAGCCGACAGAAATATGACATTTTAAAAGATGCTTTGTATGAACAACACTGGCCAGTAAAGGCCAGGATAACATTCAAATTACTGACCTTCATGCATAATTGGTCTGTTGGTCACGCTCCAAAATACCTTACAGAACTTTTAACAGAAAAACAACCAGCACGTAACCTAAGATCTACAGTCTCGTATGACGGATGTTATGATGTTAAACGCACAAAGAGAAAAACTTTCATGGACAGGAGTTTCGGAGATGTTGGTCCAAAACTGTGGAATGACCTTTCATCAAGCATCCGGACTTCTGTCTCAATAGACATTTTCAAAAGGAATTTGAAAACATTTCTCTTCAGAGACTTTTACAACCTATTTTAATTTGAATACATGTGATTTAAAAAATAATCGAGACTCAGCGTTATAATTTTTTTATAATTTATGATCATTTACGAGTTGATCCTGACGGGGTTTGATTTCTCCAGTCTTCAACTCACATGTAAGCAGTGTCTTTTAGTCACGCTTAGCCCCTCTAGTTGTATCTCATAGTTACACTGTAATTTTAACCTTCAAGTTGTGTCTTGTAGTCACACTTGGTCAGTCTATTTGTGACTTGTAGTCACAATAGTTCAAATGAGGTTAAAACCCAAAAGAAGTGTCCGTAAGGGTGACATGTGACCGGTAGCTGTCGAATTCGACAGCCAGAGTGCAGAAATATCCTTTCACGTATCCTTTCAGGTAATGAAAAAAAATGCGCATAACATCATTATAATTATTGTCTTAACCCTAGTTATATCAATCTATTACATAATATTTTACTCTTACTGTGTTTTAATATTGTAGCCGGCATTGTTGTATTGCTTGAGTTTCCTACAGCATTTTTATTTTTTATATCACACAATTTTATATTATTAATCCTTTGATTAATGCTTCATAATATTATCAGTCACTCTCATTTTTTATCAATTTTATGTACATATATATGTTTTGTACAACGCCATTGAATATAATTATATTAATAGGCGTTTCATCAAATTAGCAAGTTTCAAGTTTGCTGAATAGATAAGTATAGAACCAACAAGTGAATCAAAGAGTTGACACAATATATTTGGCTTTAGTTCGTACTTTTAACAATGTTGTAGTAGGATGTTTAATGCCTTAATAGCTTTACATGCTAAATATTATTGGTTCAAATTAAAATTCACAGCGTAGTTGAAAACAGTGCCAAGATAAATAAAATCGTATACACACATTTTTTCTATTTTTTTTTCATTTGATAACAGTCTGTTTAGTCTTTGTAAACCACTGTTTTACATTTTGAGTGCAGAAGATTAATATTGGTTTGCATTTCCTCTGGCGATTTCGCAAAAAATGCCATACCGTCTGCAAAAAAATAAAAGCATAAACACAATATCGTCGTGTACTTAACCTGAATTAGGTTCATCTTGCAAATAAAGGTCATTAACAAAGAATGAAAACAAAATCGGCGAGATTACCCTCACCTTGCCTCAAACCAACTGCATGTTCAAAAAAATCGGAATAGGTGTTACATGACTTTACACATGATTTTACTTTCTGATACATATCCCGTATGATTCTTAACAATTTACCTTGAATTCCGGATTTGTACATTTTCAACCAAACGTCATTCCGATAGATTGAGTCAAAGCATTTAAACATGTCCACAAAAATATAATTTATTTTGGGTAATATATTTTTGAACGACTGACAAGAGTATAAAAACGGCATCTACGCTTCATCTTCCTTTCCGAAATCCGAACTGAGCGTCCGAATTACTATTATTTTCGTTACAAAAAGATTTAGTGCGCTTGTTTATTACAGTGGTAAATGACTAAGAAATACAGCTTACAAGTGTTAAACCTCGGCTGATACTATAAAAAAAACTTGATTAGAGAATAAAATGTTTAAAACAATTTCAAAATAAAAAGGTTTTGTTTGCTGTCCGTGCACAAGCGCTCATTCATTCATTAAAAGCTTAAAGGGACTGTAAACCACGAATGACAAAAGAAGACAAGTTCTAAAATACCTTATTTATTTACAATTATTCGTTTATATTGATTAAAATATCACGACTGGTATATAACATTATTTTTTAAAAGTTTTTTATTTTTTATTTTTACTTTATTTTTTTATTTTTACTGGGTATGTATACCAGGTAACTACCAGTTAACTATAAATAACGCAAGTAGATTGATCATCATCCTCACGTGGTAAACACAGGAATGAAAATTGTGCATGCGTAGTGAATTGTATATATTTTAGACATAAAATAGTCAATATACTTGCGCTATTTATAGTGTGTATATCGTTATGTCACCTATTTTCGCGATGTACTTTCGATTTCACATCGCGAAATTTTATTACCGAATATATTGAAAATATGAACTTTTTTCAAGTAATGTAATATACCAGTCGTGATATTTTAATCAATATAAACTAATAATTTAAAAAAAATACGGTATTTTAGAACTTTTCTTTTTACGTCATTCGTGGTTTACAGTCCCTTCATGTGCGAGAGCGTTGTAGAATTTTACGTATCCGGTGATTATTTCACATATTCGTGATACCAAGTTGATTTGTATGCACTAATGCGACATGTTCAAGTCTCGAAACTGTTCATTTGATCGTGACTGATGACGAACGAAAACACGCAATTACGCCGCACAGCGAGTATTTAGATAAAGTAGATATTAGACGTTAATACGGAACAGATTAATCACACTAATATAATGAATGTCGTTGTTTTTTATTTACATTCGTCCTTTCATACAGTATATGTTGTAACCATCCTAGTACAATTCAAGTAGTACTCCTTTCGTTTAACAACTATTTTCAGCAATTACACGTTTAATTCGGTAGCTTACATGTATAAATATTTTGTAAAAGCATACTAACATTCATTCTCATATAAATTCACATTCATTCACTTTATTTGTTTACTGCTAATCTATATTTAATGTTATTAATATCGTTCATGGATATAATGAATGTTTTCTAATTTCTAATACAATCTAAGAGAAAATCAGCTGCACAAGAAAACTTGTATTATAGCAACATTTAAACAATCAACATAATCTTTCAATTACTTTGACAAATAATTTTTTATTATTAAATATTAAAAACAAGTTGTAAATTAAAAATATATTCTAATACGAACCGAGAACATTTAAAATTCAGAACTCATAGGACTTTCTAAGTAAATCTTTTCACAAATAAGCGTAATTTACAAATGTGTCTGTTATTTATAATTTCTGCTATTGATGCCACTTATATTGTCAAATTATACGTATTGTATGCTAAAGTTTGCCGTTGTTGTTTGTATCTTTTTTATAGGAATGGTTAAATATTATTTAATAGTTGTAGCGATAATTAAATTTATATCCGTTTTGTTTCAGTACTATTTAGAATCCAAGTATTAAACTCACATCGAATATAGTAACATGCTTTTTATTTGAAATATGTGCTATGTTTATATGGCTTTGTACTTATTTGCTATGTAAGCATCGTTATATATATATATAAATATATAATAACAAATCAAACAAAGACTGCTCTGAGGAAACAAATCTGACCGCAATTATTGATGAACCGCCGACATGGTTTATCACGTGACTGGAATCTCCGGGACCGCGAGAACAAACGGCAACTCGCGTTAACACGAATCTTTGTTTATTGACAAATCGTTGCATTAATTGATGCCGTGGCTGACGATTATGGGCGGATCGTCGCAAGAAATAGTACGTACAATTTAAGAGACATATTAGGATATTAGGACAAATAGTCAGTATAGAGCCTTGTTACAATCAAAGAAACACAGATATACCATAGTTTGTTGTCAAATAGATGCTTGTTATAAAATCACTCGCGCTCTGCGCTTTTGATTTAACCCCTACGGATATAAACTTTCGGTCGTTTATTATTTGACATTAAACTACAACATTTATTTCTTTATTATGGTTTAATTGAAACATCTTTGTCTTTAGTACGGGTTGATTATAAACACTGTTGTTAAACTAATTTGATGAAGATATTTTAAACGACAGACTTACAGTCGGTGAATGTGTGGTTTACGTATATAGATCAATAATTGGGTACATGAATACCAATCTGACTCAGGACATACCTCTTCAGTATTCATACGCAGCCATTAATATAGTTGTATCATTTTAACAATTTTCATGTTATTGACAAATGAAAAAAGGAATGGGACTGCACATGCTAGTGTTTACGGTACACATATCCCACTGCTTACGCTTCGTACATGCCATTGTAAACGGTACGTACATGAAAGTGTTTACGTAACGTACATGACAGTGTTAACGGTACGTACATGAACGTGTTTACGGTACCTACATGAAGGTGTCTACGGTACGTACATGAAAGTGTCTACGCTAAGGACATGAAAGTGTTAACGGTACGTATATACTAGTGTTTACGGTACGTACATAAAAGTGTTTACTTTACGTACATGGCAGTGTTTTCGGTACGTACATGAAAGTGTGTACGGCACGTTCATGAAGGTGTTTACGGTACGTACATGATAGTGTTTACGGTAAGTACATGGCAGTGTTTACGGTACGAACATGAATGTGTTTACGGTGCGAACATGGTAGTGTTCACGCTACGCACATGTCAGTGTTTACGGCACGTGCATAACAGTGTTTACGGTACGTACGTGGCAGTTTTTACGGTTCGTAAATGACAGTGTAAACGGTACGTACATGACAGTTTTTATGGTACGTACATGGCAGTGTTAATAGTACGTACATTAATGTATTTACGGTACGTACATGAAGGTTCTTACGGTACGTACATGAAGTTGTTTATTCTTCGTACATGCCAGTGTTTACGGTACGTACATGACAGTGTTTACGGTACGTACATTGTAGTTTTTACAACACGTACATAAAGGTGTTTACGGTACTTACATGAAGGTGTTTACGGTACATATATTGCAGTGTTTACGTTACGTGTATGAATGTGTTAACGGTACGTACATGAAGGTGTTTATGCTACGGACCTGACAGTGTTTACGGTACGTAAATTGCAGTGTTTACTGTACGTATATGGCAGTGTTTACGGTACGTACATGAAGGTGTTTACGGTACGTACATGACAGTGTTTACGGTACGTACATGGTAGTGTTTACGGTACGTACATGAAAGTGTTTACGGTACGTACATGAAGGTGTTTACGGTACGTACATGAGGGTGTTTACGATCCGTACATCACAGCGTTTACGGTACGTACATGACGGTGTTGATGCCGCACAGCTGTTGAAACAGTTGCATGCCACACCCAAGCACCAGGGCTCGCCTCACAGGCTGAGTCTGTATCAAACGCATCAGCACACCCTTGCCCGCTGAAACAACGATAGAACGGTTTTATTTCATGTTGAGCACACTTTCAGGGGCATGCTTTTGCAGTTGTCATTTCTACCAAAACGAACATCTTTGAATTCGTCAGTTTAAATAGTTTTTGCAATGTATAAAAAAATGTCAGGTTAGTATTAAATGCATACTCTAGCGAAAAACAGCACGTATTCAATAATTAATTTTGAATTTACGTTATTTCAAGAATAGCTGTAATTAACAAGATAATGATCGCAACTAATTAAGACGCTTGCATGAATACAATTTATATCAAAAACTTGATATTATCGACTTAAATGATAAGTTGTTAATAGTATTTATCCCATCATCAGACGTGCATTGTTGGAATAAACCACTGTGGAATATATTTTCCTTTATTTCGGCAATGCTGAAATATAGCTGTCACGCGCGGCGAACTACCTTTTTGGATTTATACATGAAATGAATGTTTACTTTTCAATATATCGTATATAAATAAAAGCCGAATTTCCACTTAAGTTTATCTCAAAACCGGCTTTCCGTACTTTTATTTTTCATTCAATTGATTGCGCAATTTATGACGTATCTCGTGTGACGTAATTTCTGTGACGAAACACACCAGTTTAATTTTGACTCTCAGCTGGATGTTAAGATGGACAAGTCGGACGTGTTAATTTATTTAACAGTAAAATATTTGTTTAAGCAAAACGTATTTCGGATTGTGTGGTTGTAATGCATAATTGTAAATTCCTATATTGGAAAATAAATCGCTTGGATAGAGGTACGATTTCGAAAATTGTGTTTTGGGTCAGAACAAATTCAAGCGTCATTGAAAAAATAGTGTTGTTAAAATAAATGTCGAAAAAAGGGATTGAAGAACAGAAAATGGAAGTACATATCGTTGTAACTGTATTTTTTATTAGTATTGGATTAAAGTTGTCCTTGAGGTATGCGTGTTTTTATACCAAATGGCGATGAAGATAAATTTTGTTTTGTGTACAGAAGTTTTAACTCGCCATAAAAGCAAACAAAACTGACAACAATAAACATGGTAATTACAAAACTTTTGTGAGTAGAACAAGAAGCTGTAGATGTTTGACTTTGTTATGCCAGTTAGTTAAAAGTGTGTAAAAAGAACAGTTTTTTATAGTCTAAAATTTACATTATCGGCGGGGATAAATGCTTAATCATGCCTGGCGTTAGTTCAAAATGGCAGCCATTCTTTTGTTTATTGCAGTGGTGCACCTAGAATTTTAATTTGAACAAAGCGTTTGTGTTCTACTTGAGTGTTAACATTTGGAATGCTGATTAAATTTGAATCGAGGCATATAGCGATATTACTCTGCTTTTTCGTGGAATTTTTAAGGACTATTTCGAGTGGCGTAAACGGGAAAGATAACAAACAATTTTAATATTACTACGCAAGGTTAGATTCAGTTAATTTAATCTGATTTTGCTATTGTTTTTAGCAATTAAAGACTACTATTTTTATTGCATAAGAAACAAATTTAAAAAAGTAGGATAAATAAAATATTGATGGGATAAATCGAATACTAGGTCGGTGCCGAATTAAGCGAAGTTCATTTTGCCAAGGCTCGTGGTTCAGATTTTCTAAGCCTCGCAAGATAAACTTCGCTTTATTCGGCACCGACCTAGTATTCTCTATATAGGTGGTTTAAAACAAAATGTGTTTGAGCCAACTATTAAACATTCATCATCGTATCTATAGTGGTTTTTCGTATTACAAAAAGTTGATTATACTTGCTAGTGATATTCTAGAGATGATTTTCTTAAATTTCACGTTATGCCGGTTGTTAAATTGTCCGTTAATGATACATTTCTCGTCATTGCTATACTCGGTAGCATCACACAGGCGATAAAAGCCGTATTTTTTCACAAACAGGATATACAACTGTAGTTTACATAGTGCATGAATTACAAAATCCGAGCATATACAGTTGTAGTTTACATATCGCTTGTATTACATAATGCCATCATATACAGCTGTAGTTTACATATTGCATGTATTACATTATCCCCGCATATACAGCTGTAGTTTTGATAGTGCATGTATTACATAATGCTAGCATATACAATCGTAGTTTTGATATTGCATGCACAACATAATCCCCGCATATATAGCCGTAGTTTTGATATTGCATGCACGACATAATCCCCGCATATATAGCCGTAGTTTTGATATTGCATGCACAACATAATCCCCGCATATATAGCCGTAGTTTTGATATTGCATGCACAACATAATCCCCGCATATATAACCGTAGATTTGATATTGCATGCACAACCTAATACACGCATATATAGCCGTTGTTTTGATATTCTATGGATTGCGTAATCCCTATGTATGCAGCCATAGTGTTTATATTGTATGGATTGCATAATCCCTATGTATGCAGCCGTAGTGTTGATATTGTATGGATTGCATAATCCCTATGTATGCAGCCGTAGTGTTGATATTGTATGGATTGCGTAATCCCTATGTATGCAGCCGTAGTGTTGATATTGTATGGATTGCATAATCCCTATGTATGCAGCCGTAGTCTTGATATTGTATGGATTGCATAATCCCTATGTATGCAGCCGTAGTGTTGATATTATGACGGAAGGTTTCGTTTTCGAATTAGATGAGCTATGTTCTGATCACTGTTACATAATTATCACCTGCTTTAATTTTCCATCCGCCAAGTAAATTATACGAACATATTATTTGTAAATTACTATGTGAATAGATATTTTTCTTCGTAAGGATGTATTAGGCATTTTATATCATTTAGTATTTAAGGAATACGATTTATAAAATCGTTACAATAAGTTCGGCTTGTTTCGGCTTGTTTCAGCATTATCTCACCCAGGCGACCGAGGTTAAATACCCGTTTCCGGAAGCATGTGAGTTTGGTTTGTGGTCACCATACCGGATAGGCGAGGTTTCCTCCGGATATTCCGGCTTCCCCACCCTCCCCCCACCCCCAAGACCACACCAAAATTTAAGTCAAATTCAAAATTCGTCCCAACTTTCGTGAGTCAAATAGTTTTTTAGGTAGGAGTGCTGGGACACTCCGGGTCCTCACATTATGCAGCCTAAGGCGTGGACAAAATCATCAACTTCAAAATACACACGCTGCATTAAAGAAGGAAAATATATTACTTCATCAATTTATTTGTAATGACCGTAGACAGAGGGAGTAATCACGTGATAGTCAAGATGGAGACGTCCTAAGCATTTCTCGCCGTTTTATACCCTTTATTACTTTTGTTTATTTTTCAGGCCATATCAGTAAGAAAGAGATTAGCGTTTATTTCGTATTAAAATTCACTTTATAACTTGACTTTAGTCGCTGCGAATTTTCTAAGTGGAGCTGTGATAAGGTCATCCCGCTAAGAAATTTCGCAGCGAGTAAAGTCGAGATTTAGAGCGAATATTAATACGATATCAACGCTAATCACTTTCTTGCCGATATGGCTGGAAAGTGAGTGGCATTTTACTATTAATAAACGTAATAAATGGTATAAAACGGCGAAAAATTGCTGTCTCGGCATGGACGTCGCCATATTGTTTGTCGCGTGATTACCCCCTCTGGAAGAGTACGAAGAACACAAATGTAAAAAAAACAGACGAAGGCCACTCGGAAAGGTTCGTGGTTTTCCGATTCCCTAGCTCTGTTCGCTGGAGCAGTTTTTTTTCATGTATAAGTCTTTTTTTACCGCTGGTATTGTTCTGTGCGAATCACCAAAGAAGAGCCTCAAAGTGATTCAGAGTTATGAAGAGATTACAGCGACGTTTGTTTAATAACGTAAAATTCAGTGCTTCAACAGTACAAAACTAGTGGTTGCTAAGGAATAACACTGAAGGTCGTCTGGAATTGGCTTGGTACGTGAAGTGGCGTTATATGGCTTCATTGAGGCAATCAGTTTCTAAGAAGCGGGAGGCTCTGAGGCAGGTAAGTTTCAGAGGTACCGCGTTGGGGTCAGGTTAGCTAAGTTCAGCCTCACGGTTTCACTGTTTGTCGCGTTGTAAATATTTGAGACGATACGATTAGTTTTAGTTAATTATTTATCGGAGGCAGTGCAGCCTGAGAAAAAAAATGTTATTCGTTGTTGTTATTTTGTAATTGGCCTTCCGAGGGATTCGGAAGGCACATCGTGATTGTGAGAATTCTGAGGCCGCGCACATAGCGTTCGCTGGCGGCCTCAGAAAGTCGGCCTCGCCCTTCAATATAATCCCCGAAAACAAAGCCGACGTTTTTAATTGGCGTTAAATACATAATCCCGCATATTCAGCCGTACTGTCTATATTGCCTTTATTTCATAATCCCCGATAAAAACAGCTATCGTTTTCATATTTCATAAATATGCATGCAATGAAGCCGTACTTTCAAGTTTTTTCTGCTCGTCGATGGCGTCTTGAATCTCCTGCAGCTCGTTCTCCACTCCCTGAACCTTGCGGATCTGCTGCAGTGCCTTCCGGGCGTCGTCTCTCCGCCCCTTCTCCATGAGCCACCGGGGGCTCTCCGGCAGCCCGAAGAAGCCGAAGAACTGGATGACGCTCGGTATGCCGGCCAATCCCAGCATGTACCTGCATATGTACGTGAACAATGTGAACTCCCAATAGCGCCATTAGGACTGAACTCTCGAGTGGTTATTACAAACAATGAGTCAGAGAGAGGTGAATATCGCTATCTGCCATCTGGAGACACGCACAGAGATCTTAAGGGATATCTCAACGTTTCAGTCATATCTAATGAAAATGTTCATTTTCAGTTTCCATATAAAAATCTAATTGTTAAATTAAAATTTGTTTAATTTAAAAAAAAATGCATAGGTGAATAAACGTTTCCAGTTGCTCTGTTATATAAACGTTATGGTATTTGTAATAATGTTAGCCTTATCATATGTAACTCTCACAAAACCAACTAGTTATAATAATATCATGTGAGGGTTTACCACAAAATTGTGCTTTAAAGAATAACTTTTGTCACGAACATGAACAGTTCATATGTTATGCTCAGACTGTCACTTTGTAACAACAGTTGTAGGCTATTAACTACAAATTTAGTAACTAATTAATTACTATCACGATTTTACAAACAACTGATAGTAAGGTTCCACACAAGAATGTCACGTGGAAATGTAGCTTCATTACAAGTATTTAATAACTCTTTTAATTTGAAATAATTCCCATTCGTAGTCATTGACGAGCTTCGATTGTTGATGGTAGTCATACAACGATATGTTACTTTGTATTTCAATTGAATAAATTCAGTACAATGCTGCAACACTGATATGCTGATATAACGTATCAAAGCCAACATTTTGATAGAACATTCCAAAGGCAATATTCATAGCTGACCTCCATCCGTTAATTTGTCACACAAGCTGAACACTCACATGAGTTTTAATTCTATAAAATCGAACACGTGATCGTATATGATTGACTACACAGTGGACGCAATTGCATTAAATCCATATAAAAAGAAGTACGTCCCGGGCAAACTGTGCAACGTAAGGGTTTGAGGTTTAATCCATACATTCAAATTGTCCAGAACAATTTGAAGAATAAACAACAACAATATCTTCGATCAGATCTTTTTTTTAATAGAAATAAAGTAAAAATATTAAGGAATAAGACAGGTCTTTGTTATTCATACATGTATTCGATCTGAGTAACACTTATTCAAATCAGCTTTGTGGCTCGCAATATATGTGCTCGTTATAGAGGTGAATGTAGTATGGTTTTGACGAAACACGTATACAGACAGATTGCACTTGTGTATACTAAAAAGTAATTTATTAATTGTATATTATTTAAAGTTTCTTGGGATATATTAAATGAATTAAAGGCATCATGAATTGATATGGATATCATTATATGAATTTATAAAGAAGAAAACGCACAATGCATAAAAAAAATAAATGCGTACGTCTGATTAAAATATGTAAATAGCTTAGTACAACAGGCACCTCCACCCGCCCTGCTTGTTGACGCTGAACAGCCCGGCGACGATGCTGGAGGTGACGATGCCGATGGTGATGAAGAGCCGATTGATGGTCACCAGACGGCCACGGATTGCTGGCGGCGCCGCCTCCGCCACGTACACCGGGATCGACATCGAGGCGAAACCTGCAACACGGGAACCAATATGTGGACGAGAGCTCACACGTGCGTCCGCCATGCGAACATGGAAACAGAAGGGGCTTCAAATGTAAAAAAATATATACAATATCTTATACGTCTAGAGAACCATTAAATACATGTTACTTAATATGCGTATATTTTGTTTGATTTATATTCACAATTATCCAAGAACTCCTGGGTACCAGCTCAATGTCGTTATTGACTGAACAGACGACAAAGATGGCGCGCGATTTGACGTTTAATCCAACGACGACGTCATTGACGTCAATGTCATTTTCGTTGATAAATAAAATGTTTAGTTAAAATAGATGCGCTCATACAAATACAAATACAAGTACACTTATACAGCGCAACAATTATTTGACAATATTCAATTGCGCTTTACAAAGTTTTATCACTAAAAAAGCTTGTGTCATAAAAAACGCAAAACAAATTCATTTTAAGTTTAGTTTTAAACTGAAGTTCGCTCTGAGTGCATTTTTAGTCTTTTGGAAGAGCATTCCACCACTCGAGTCTTACAACTGCTATCGATCTATCAGCCATTTTAGTTCGAGTTCTTGGGATGTTGAAGTTATTATCACCAATCGATCAAAGTCTGTATCGACCTTCACCAGTTGTGAACAGCTCTCTGATATACATTGGAGCGGTTCCATATTTGGTTCTAAACATGAACACGAGCGTCTTAAACATACCAAGTGCATGTATAGGAAACCAGTGCAGTACCCTGATGATCTCCTTGCTTGGTGAGTCGTGAGACACATCGGCAACAATGTTGGCTGCTCGATTTTAAATTCGCTGCAGTCGGTCAATCTGATATTTGGGGATTTCAGTGAAAAGTCCGTTGCAAAAGTCTAGATGAGAATGAATTAGGCCATGCACAAGGACCTCTGAAGTTTTTTGTGATAAGTGCCTACGAATTATTTTGAGATTTTTCAATTGCGCACTAGCGATTTAAAATTTTCTTTTGATGTGCTGATCAAAACATTAAGTGTTGTTCATTTGTACACCAAGGTCTCGAAGATGATCCACACATTTAATATCACAGCCACAAACATTTATTCCGGAGATATTTATTTTTGACAATTTCTGTTTGGAACCGTAAATAATAACCTCTATTTTTGATTTTTTTTTCATTTTCAGTTTGAACCGAGTAATCCAGTCCATGACATCTTTAAACAATAACCGACATGTAATAAATAGTGATTCCTCATTTTGATGATTTCCAGGTTGAATTTTGAATATAAGTTTGTGATCCTCAGCGTAACCAAACAGACCTGCTGGATATTTTTAACAGCCTTGTTCAGCGCAGCAATGTACAAGGTGAATATCACTGGACCGGCGCAGAAGCCCTGTGGAACATGGGAGTTATTCACATTAGCTCGCATTGATCTTTCAGTCAGATAAGATTATACCCAGTTAAGATGAGCTCCTTCAATTCCAGAATAATTTCGTAGAATTTAAATTGCCGTTGGTATGTCAATAGTGTCGACGGCGGCACTAAAATTAATCAAACAACTAATGTTACTTGGTGCTTATCAGTCGCATTCAGAAGTTCATGATGCATTTTAAACATAGCTGTCTCAACACCGTGGTATTTGCGATAAGAACTTTGATAACATGGTAGTAAGTTGTTCCTTTCAATGCGATCTGTGATCAGCATTAATGCAACCTTTTCATTTTTTTTTATTAAAATGATAAATTTGAGACCGGTCGATAGTTTGGTAGTTCTAGGGACAATCTCGGTTTCTTTAGCAATGGTTTTATTACCCCACTTTTTCATTCGTTTGGGAATACACCTTCCACCAGAGATCGATTTATAATTTCTGTGATAGCTGGGCTAAAAAATGGCAAATTGCCTTTAAGCTGTACTTTCGGCATGATGTGTAATGCACAGGTTGTTGAATTTGATCTTTAAATAAGTTTTCCATCTTCGCTTTGTGAGATTTGACTATACTCTATCAATAGCACACCATCAATGTATCACAGTTAATGCCATCTAGTTGGTCTCTCAAATTTTATATTTTTTTCCGAATAAGACTTCCGGAAATCATTTGCTAATTGCATATCATCACACTGAGGCGGAAGCGGGTTTTCTTTCTTACGGCCAAGCAATTGAGAAGTTACACCGTAAAGTTTTTTATATTACCCTCTGCATCGTGTATATAGTGCTGATAGTAATCACGTTTTGCGATTGAAACAGCTCGACAGTAGTTATTTCTAACACGTTTGTAAGTGTACTCTGTGACACATAATATATACCAATAGTGTTTTACGCTAACTGACCAAGGGCTATAATTGAAAATATTTATTTAAAGTGCTGCAATGAATTTTTGATGATAACATTCATGCCTGAATAACAAGATAGATACAGCTGGCGTCACGACAACGTCCTCAGAGAAGTGGCTGACTGGCTGGAACAAGAAAGGAAAAAGGAACTCAGTAGTACCCCGCGACAACAGATTATCAACTTCGTGAAGCAAGGTGAAACTGCACAGAGACAGCCGACACAGAAAACTTCAATCCTCAACGGCGCAACCGGATGGAGCATGAAGGTTGACCTTGACAAGAAGCTGGTTTTCCCAAGTATCGTGCAGACAAACCACAGGCCCGACATCGTACTGTGGTCAGAGGCGGGGAAACAACTCATCGTGATCGAGATAACCGTACCTTGGGAAACCAGATGCGAAGAGGCCTACAAGAGAAAAAAGTTAAAGTATGCAGAGCTGCTAGAAGCTTGCAACCAAAGAAGATGGCGTACTTGGCTGTTCCCCATAGAAGTAGGCGCTGTGCACAATCCGTGTGCCGACTGATGGCATATAACATAAGTATTAATAAATTGTAAATAACAGAAAGATTTTTTTTTACGAGTGTGTTAATAGTGTAACCAACTCGGGTAAAATGAAGCACATTGAAAGATATTGGGCGAAATTATTATAATAAAATTGTGTGCATGCAGTACTTACAAAAGACCCATTTGAATTAAGATGAAATCAAATGTTTATGCACCAATATAATAATATACATTATTTTTTAGGGAACGAAAATCGGGGACTTGAGAAAAAACGTAACAAATCATAGTTGTATTGCAGTTGCATATTAAATCCAAAAACGGCTTCATTATTTATTTCAACGAATATATTCTTTTTCCTTAGGACATTTTTTAATTTGAGTTAAGTCTTTTTAACGTTTAGAAAAGACAAAGTAAAGTCACTTACAATAATTCGTCAATAAATAATAACAAAGTATCGTAAACTATGTTTTGTGCTTGGTAAATGAACCTTTATTACAAAATACACTCCGGCATTATTGTTTTCATGCTTATATATAGATCATCNTTTATGCACCAATATAATAATATTCATTATTTTTTATGAGTGGGTTTAAAGAAAATAAATATACAAACATAAAACGCATATATATCTTATTAATGAAGGTCTAAGCAAGACTGAACCATTATTGCGGGCTATATAAACATGTTGGTCAGTGTGTGTATACGGTCTCGTCCCTAGTGCCAGTATTTGCTTAACAGTTACCATGATAAGAACATTTAGCGAGATCATTCTGGTACATATGCCCACGGTTTAACTTTGAAGATTAGTGTATAGGTTAGACTCAACCAATAACAAGATATTTAAGTTGGTTAACACTTTAACAACTGAAGTATTCGTGATAGATAATCTCGTTGCGTGATTGACCCAAATTTTGAAACTATAACACAGAATCGTGTGAAATTTTTTTCAACACGGTCCGTGTGCATCACTGAGTGTAAACTAGTGTGCTTAAACTTAACGTGCATATATCGAATACATCGTTGTTTAATGTTCACACTTAACTTAACACAATGAATGATCTAGTGTCTTAAGTAATCTTATATTCTAACAGCGAGAACAACAGTTACCTACTTTTGACTGCATGCAAGTGTAATTCCAGACATTTTAATATAGTGTTCTGATATAACATCAATATATGGCGTACTATTGTTGGGAACACGTCTTCATTTATGATGTCGGTATTCTAGCGCAAATATATATAGACAGTGCTTACAAGAAGATGACAAGCATTCTAGATATGAACATGATATACGGTAATACGTATACATGTACATTCGCGTTACATGCATGGAATGATCACGTTAATCGCCAATAAATAGTTATGCAGCTCAATCACTCAATAGTATGTACCATCGTGTGTGTAAGCTTCATTACTTGATCAGACCAATATTTCACTTCTTAAAGGCAGAGCTAGAAGTTGCAACAATTGGCACATGGTGATGGAACATAATAATGAAATAAAAAAGCTTAAACTGCTGTCGATATCACATCAAACGCTCTTGAAAAAAAATGTCCAAAAGTTTGATTTCACGATGGCTCAGTGTAGAGAAAATTAGATCATACGCCAGATCAGCCCTATCACCTGCGGCATGGCCAGCTTATGTCATATGACGACACACACTCTTGATAATACACGGACACAACCCATTTGAAAATGTATATATGCTGCTGTAGCCCAGAACTATGATACTATTCTTTTTACACGTTTTGTAAGTTTAATTGGAACATGTCCACTTTAAGGAATGAAGTCCTCTAGTACTATCATTATTGTATGTTAAGACGATTAATGGTTATGCACACAACGTGAGCTAATAATTATTGTCAGATTATTATTATTATTATTATTATAAAAGTTATTCTTATACGCTCGTATATACCGTGAGTACACCAAACGCTCTATTTTTTTCTTTTGTTTGACAGATAAACAACATTTTAAATACAAGGCATCTACTATAAATTTGTTGGAAACTGCTCGATACAAGATATAAGGTTTTTCTTAATTAGTGTCTTAATACAGATGTTCATAATATACACCTTGATAATTCTATAGAGCAATGTAGGGCATTAAACGTAAAACTTACATCGTCTCAATGTGAGAATAACTCTCCATCTATTGTGTATATACATCGATTGTACAACATGACATACAATGTCTTCATTAGCGTGTTCGGTTCTGTAACACTACGAGAAAGAACCCTGATGTATTTTATATGCTCAAGTATGTCCTCGTGCAGCCGTATTATTCTCTCTATATTGCGGACCCTACTCGTGTTACGGAATATAGACAATCCCAGAAATCGATTCCTCCCGGATTACCCGCCCCTGAATACTCTCGCGCGCCTCCAAAACGGTACTGAAGAAATAAACATGGACCTATATATGTTTGTATAGGTCCCTACGCAAAACAAGGAAGCGAAACGGTTTTATCGAATATATTTGAGGATTTAAAGAGTTTCTGTTATCGATCTGACAACCATATAATAGTTCGTGTTTTTTTTTAAATATAAATTACGTAATTAGTAGAAATAAGGTTCATCTGCATTCTTTTAAGAGTAATAAAACACAGCATGGACATGGACCTATTTGTGTAGGTCCCTGGCATGAATAAGGTCTTGATTGTCATTTAACATGTTATTTAAAGGTGACGCGTGATATCTTATCTTAATTACGGTATCTACACATGTGCAGACATGTGGTGTCACGGGCAAACCCATAAACGCTTTTAATCCACACTTGGAACATCGCCTCCCATTTAGCGAATTCGTTCGCGCCTTTATCGCTGATGTTTTTTTCAAGAGATGTATGTTGCTGTCATTAATAATTCGTAATTAACGAAGAAATAAATCACTTATTTTGTTCGGGTTTTTATTTTTTAAGCGTAAATTTAGACCGTTTTACGAAAATTTAATAAAGACATACGTTTAGGAAATCTAGAGAACACAATTGGAACTATTTAAGTTTATTTAAGGCTCATTATTTTTCATGTTGAACATTTCAATCGTGAATTAAGATGTTATTAAGAAAATTTAATAATATTTCAGGCAACATGTAAAACGTTATTTAAATAATAATATAAGAAAGTTGTAGACAAAAGCTGATATGTCCTTTTCAATAAAAAAAGTATGACATATCCTGACATCTTACACAGTTTTGCAAGCGAATAACTCCGATACTTGTTCATTTAAATCACAAAATTCATTTCCGGCTAGATATTTTTGTATTAGCTTGAGAGCGATTTTTAAATAAAAGATTGCTAAAAACCACTTTAGTTTTAGACTAAACTAGATACATAATTTTAATTAAAAAAAAATCTCTACCTGAAATCTTACAGAGTTTCGATAATAAAAATTTACGGAACAATTTTAGAATCACAAACTTCATTTCGGCTATAGATTTGTATATTACCTTTAAAATGACACTTACAAGGGAAATATTAATAGCGAAATGGTAACTGTTTAGACAAACAAAGATATGTATTATTCAATAAAAGAAGTCGTCCTCAGTCTTTAATCTTACAACGTTTCTTAATGAATATCTCCGGAAAGTATAGAAAGTACGACATTTAATAAGAAATAATATAGGCTTAAACAAAGGCAGATATCAATTTAATTGTCTACATCGACCTTAAATCTATCTAATTAATATCAAAGATCTATCCAAAAAAATTGGTCTGAATGGATGTTTCCAATCTTTATATATTGATAGATCTTTGTTAATATCTCCGGCACTATTTACGCTAAAATCACAACGTTTACTTCAGACTTTAGATATTTCTATACCTTTATAATTATGCTTGAATAATTTTATTCCATAAAGAAATAATTAAATTTTATACAAAGGCATTACTGAAAGGTATGCTTAAAAATGCCAACTCGGCCTTAAACATTACGTGTTGTCACTGAATATTGTTGCAGAGACACATATTTTATGAATCTATCGTGTATATTTTTTATTTAAATTATATTGATTTACGATGTGATACATATCGACACTTGGTTTCATGTTTCACTTGTTTTCAATCCTAATGTGCGAAGTCATAAAGTACTGTTTATTGGAATAAAGCGGGTGTACACTATGATAACGTTGTAATCTGTCAAATTCTTCAGTACCGTTTTCAATCGCGGGTTACGTAATAGCCAATATGGCGGCGCCCATATTATCGATTCTGGGATTGTCTATACGGCACACAGTATCGTGTTGCCAGAAGGGCACCCATATGACATCATTGTTTTCCCGGAAATGGTTCACGTATCGAGGGCACTTCAATGAGAAAGTAATCATCACTCCCCGCGTTCAAAGGCTTAAAGACAAGCGATCTTGTATAACTTGGTCATGATTTGCCACTGCAAACTAACTACATGTTTGACACAAACACACAACATGAACGATAATAGGAATAAACAGATACAATATCACTTAACTACTCATAGCGCAATTTATGAATTCGAAATAAGGTGTCCTTTGTGAAAGTACTTGCTTTGAATTAGTAACGAAGTACGATTGAAAACATCACTTTTGTTAAAACATATTTATAAGGACATTTTAAGACAACATATTCCCCTCTATAGAGTGTTGTTTACGTAGGTACACATGCACCATGTTTTAAGGATGTTTATGGCATTACATTTAAGTAAAAGAGCAGCTAGTAAATAGCTTATCACATTGTATGCCGATTAATGCGTATATTAAATGCCTGTTCCATCGAGTATTTTCGCTTAATTGATACGAATCTGGAAAAACGATATACACATTTTTGATATACACAATACATAATTTATTAGACAAATTGTATCATCAAATAATCACTTGCAAGTGAATAGTATTTGCTCGATATTTCCCTCTTTACGTTATATGTTTCTAGTGGGTGCACGTGTACCTGTTTTGAGAGGCCAGACCAAGGCATCATATGTCACTGTTATTAAAAATACACGTACTTGTTTTTAAAAAAAGAAGTTATAATAAAAGTTAAAGGCATATAATGTTCACATTTTATAATAATGTTTAAATCAATATGATATAATCATCTAAAGAAACAGAAACTATTTCATTCAGCCTACAAAAACGACAGTGTCGAAGTAATGTTAAGGGTGCAATTCACTTTTTGTGAAGCATGTTTCTACTATCAGGGATTATGTGCGCGTCATGTTTGCCTTATTCTTGATGTTTGTATGGTTTATTGTTAAAATGCGAAATTATTTATCGGAGTTTTTTTTTTACTATTTACTAATAAATACGCAATATAGATAATAGCAAATTTGAGCGGGCTTATATATTTCCTTTAATCACTGTGTACACATCCTATCACACATTGAAACTATCAGCCCAGTCCGTGAATGGATTCTAGCTGGTGAGTAAGACAAGAGAGCTTCTTTCTTTAAATACAAAGTGTTTATTAAAACGCATTTAATAAGTGTATGTTTTAATGTAAGTTAATTTGTGGTCGTGCAGTACGATTTATTAAGAATTGCTTGTAATTGCACTTCATTAATAACTTCTTTAGTTAAACACATGCTATTTAAACATTGTGTTAAATGTACTAGACAAATCACAAATCAATTTACCGAAATGAAGTATTAAGTTTAGTTTCACTGATAACAATATGTGATGGTATATGATCGCATTATGCGCGGTACACATATAGATAGAGATACTCTATAATAGATTAAGGGTTATGGTGTCCGAACACTATCGTGTTTTAGAAATGTAGTTAATAGATAGGGAACGAAAATCGGGGACTCGAGAAAAAACGTAACAAATCATAGTTGTATTGCAGTTGCATATTAAATCCAAAAACGGCTTCATTATTTATTTCAACGAATATATTCTTTTTCCTTAGGACATTTTTTAATTTGAGTTAAGTCTTTTTAACGTTTAGAAAAGACAAAGTAAAGTCACTTACAATAATTCGTCAATAAATAATAACAAAGTATCGTAAACTATGTTTTGTGCTTGGTAAATGAACCTTTATCACAAAATACACTCCGGCATTATTGTTTTCATGCTTATATATAGATCATCTAAATCCAGTTCGCCCGTCCGTACGGATTTACACTTTAATATCTCTGTATCTCTAGTTTCGAGCGAGGACGATGCTGGCTGCTATGCATAAGGTCAATACCAGAGACTTTATACCATTGTATACTAAATGTTTTGACAAAAATATGGTTAAAGGGTTTTATAAATTCTTACATGTCTTCAAGTCCGGTATTATATATACCATACGAACAGATGCCGACTGTATATTTTAGAAAAGAAACTTATTCTAATGTCAAATTGTTCACAGGTGATAACACTGAGATGTTCATTCAAGACAAGTTTTGGGGTAAGTCGCATTCTCAACACCTTAACGTATGATGACGTTATGTGAGGCAATATTTAAACGTGTGTGTGATTGATATGATATGATCGAATGAAGATGAATAAGCACGCACGGTTTAGTAGCTCTGATGATAGCGTCGGAGTTGATGACGATTTTAATAATAGTATCTCGATTTCCTAACAGATCTGGATGAATTGTTGACTGAATTCGAACCCGACACGTTAGTTTACGTTTTACACCTTGAATGGATTGTGTAGAAAACAGGAAAAGCGAACAATTTATAACAATGTATAGTAAAGCACCTACCTATGCCGGCACTGACGACGAGTCTACCAGCGAGGAGCATCTCCTTGTTGGTCAAGGCCCCCAAGATGACGGCGCCGATGGTGAAGATGAAACTTGCAATCATGACCACCTTCTTTCGGCCGATGTAGTCCGTCAGGTAGCCGGCGATCAGGGCGAATACGGCCGCCGCGCCGACTGTGGCGCTCACTATCAGCTCCTTCCAGATCGTGGTGAGGCTCCAGTGATAAGCAGCATGGAACCGGAAATGATGCCAGTGTCGTATCCGAACAGCAGACCGCCGATCGTGGCGAAACATGTCAAATAGTACACGTAAAAATTGGATCCTTTATCGTTCTTTTCCGTGTTTACCGATGCTTCATACTTGCTCCCATTTTCAACACCCATGTTAGTAAGCAAAAATGAGCCGGGTATGTAACAACTTGTGTTACTATATTTCCCAATCTACATTAATCACGTACAAATGATTACATATGATATTGGCAGTTATGACTTGGTTGATTACAATTATTGCCGATACGAACCGAAGGCGGTGATAGCGACTGTGACAGGCGGACAGAGAAGAGCGTGTGCGACTCGAAGTATGAAATCAGTGAGTTTCATTCAGTGAGACTGCGTAGCGCGACACGGGGCGATAATTGACCGGGTCACATCGATATTGATTTTGCTTTTATGGCGACTGAACTAATTGTGCTACCATATAATTGCTTTCCTAGCTGGAGAGTATTAAGAAGCGCCATTTATTAATTACGGCAAATACAAGTGTTTTGGATATCTTTTTGTCTCAGAACAAAACCTAATTGTATATAATATTATTTATAAGTTCGATACTTTTAATAGATAAATATACTTGGCTTATGTAAAAGCTCTATCACGAATATATTGATAAGATGTAGTAGGATGCCCGTGTTCAATGCATATTTGATTTGTAATACATGTTGTGTATTAAACGTTAATCAATGCATGGCTTGATCCAATCTTCTTTGCATGTACATCTTTGTTATATTTTGTTTAAGAAAACCCTTCATTTGTGTTCTTTGACTTATATTGCCGATGTTGATGTTATGTGTATTGGTCGTTCAGCTAGTTGTGGCTTCAACGGGCTATGCCCGTGGCTGTCCTGTTATATCAAGGGTAAGACAGCTATGGATGACCAGTCGACTATCGAAGCCGAATTGCTCCGTCGTCTAGAAGGTACGGATGTACTTAACGTATATATGATTGTCAAATTTGCTCGGTGGAAGAAGTTAAACATGTCGAGACGATGGCCTATTGATTTAAATAGTTGTAATCAACTTTAAAATAAAGTGCTTAATCGTACGTAAATAATTACAAGTGCTTGATATCTAACTTGCTTGTTCAAACATAATAGAAATGGCAGAGAAAATAAATAGCAGTAAAATAAATAGCAGTAGCAGCAGCAGCAGCAGCAGCAGTAGCAGCAGCAGCAGCAGCAGTAGCAGCAGTAGCAGTAAAAGCAGTAGCAGAAGCAGAAGCAGTAGCAGTAGCAGAAGCAGTTGCAGTTGCAGTAGAAAAGTAGCAGTGTCAGTAGCAGTAGCAGTTGCAGTAGCAGTAGCAGTAGCAGTAGCACTAGCAGTAGGCAGTAGCAGTAGCAGTAGAAGTAGTAGTAGTAGTAGT
>VMBQ01004916.1:0-16307 GCA_007657795.1 Dreissena rostriformis
GAGTTTGTATGGCCTAACAAAGACGTGTACATTGCCTCAGCTCTCGAGCTCATAACTATATTAATTATGTACTTTGCACAAAGAACGAGCCAGAGTCGCATCCAGTGGGACCGCTTAAGGACAGACGATATACCCGCAATAGGTCCATCGCCGAAAACTGTAACATCCGACAGGAGTCTCCGATTTAAGACAATTGTTGACGTAGCTTTCATTAAACCACTCAATCTCCCAGTCGCAGTCAGCCCCAATGCGTCCGTCTTTTCTGAGTGCATAATATTAGAGATACGACTTGTTTGATGCGTATCTGATTTCAAATACTTCAACTCCATTAAAGTGAAGTGGTATGTATTCCAAACTTTATTTAGCTGCTTGAAGCGCGCCATTTTATAACGCATTTAAAAGATTCTCCAAATTGTCTTTCAAACTCAATGTCCATTATAAGTTGGTGTAAAATCTCCTAAAGAGAGTTTTTGTGTCCCGACGTTTTTGTCCAGTGAGTTTTAATACGATTAAATTGACGGTTTACTTTTATTAGGTGTTTTTTTTGGATAAATGTATGTGTGCTGTGTACATTGTGACTTCATAAGAACTGTTGATGCGCAACTAATGCTTGTGAATGATATTTTTGTTAAATGATATATTAAAAAAATAATCTATTGATCTGTTTCTCCAGGAAACCACTTCAAGAAATTAAACGCTAAATAAAACAATCATGGTCGAAACGCCCCTACCCTTAACCAAAAAAACTTAGTTGCGCCTGAAAAAATTCGGTAAATGATCTTCCTTAATTTTATTTGTATTCCTGTAATGATCAGCTTCACTTTTGCGTTTATTCGTAGGTCTTGGGTTACGTGTGCGGCTCGGCGTTGGCCATGTTCTTTAAACAACCGCAATCTTTGATGGCGACGGTGCTTTTTACTTTCGAAGGTAAGTTTCTAGTTATTTGCAGAAACGAAGTTTTATTCAAAATCCAGTGCTCTATTTCAAATTGGCACCTCATATTAAATATACATGTATATGAACAAAAATACCCCTCATTTATGAATTACCAAAACATCTTTCGGATGCAAACATGTCTAAGAAAATAAATTAATTATATATATTGGACTGATGACACTCCAAACACATTACAAATAATGACATCACAGGTTTCTGCTTACAAATAGTGACATCACTGGTTTCTGCTTTCAAAACTCTTAGTCGACTACACGTTATTATAATTCTAGGTAGATCTCTATTGTTAAACCAGTCTGCCTTCGTAACTTTTCAAATATTAAAACAATAGTTTAGAATCATAACGGTTAAGAACGAAAAGATCACCCTCAAGCAAAGGTCATGGTCAACGAAAGCCATACTGCAGCACACCCGTTAGATGTCAAACACATGTGCTTCATTTTTCTCTAAACTAGGTTGAAATCTAAGAAGATAACAACGGATAAACATACATTATGTGTGTTATTTTGAAAATATGTCGTTCAANGCGTTCCTTTCTACGATAGAAGATATTGTATTTACTAGGATATTATACTACACCGAATAGTGTAATTTTACCGTGTAAATTACTTTTATGTTTGTTCACTTTAAGCTGATGGGCTAAACCATTGTATATTACCGTTATACATAGTTTTCTACCCAATAACGCAAATGTAATGGTAAATTGTCCTAAGGCATACGTCTGGCAGGTTTTATGACCTTAATCCGGTTGTAAAACACGTGATCAAAGTGTCACCAGATATTCGCGACAGGACAGAAATCTGGTAAAATAACGTTGTATAATAAAATATTCGAAAATTTAGAGTCATTAATTTGGACGCATTCGTATGACCGAAAATTAAGAGTCACGAAAAATAATCATTTTTGCTAAACAAGGGGGTGTCCGGAAATTTAGAGTGCCAGAAATTTAGAGTAATTACGGTATAAGATCAGTGAGAAGCCAATGTTTTTTACCGCATCAACTTGTATACGTTGCATGGTGTTAGCGATTGGATTGGTTGGAAATTTGATCGTCACACATGCAAAAAAAACGATTCGCGTTAAATCTCCATTATATCACATCTTGTAAAGGTCTTTACATTTCCAAATGGGTTGTGATTGTATGTTTCTGTAAATTTGTAAAGGAACTAATCTTTGCTTAATCGCACAACATCGCGCGATTTTTAAACTAATGCGAAATATGTTGATTTTTGTAAATTATAAACCTATTCACTGTTTAGATTTCTCCATGTATATTAAAAACGTCCGGCCCTTATCGCCACCTTGGTAGTATCATTAGCTCGTGTATAAATGCACATAAAATAAGGTGACGCCAGTGATTTACGGCCACGTGAAAGGCAAAGCAGAATACAGAATCTGCGGAAAAATAGGGTCATGTCAAAAATGTGAAGAAAGAAACGGTTTAAGCATGATTAAAGCTTATTTCAATTCACCGTTCTTGGAAAAGTATTACTTCTTTAATGTTTCCTGCTCATGTCGGATAGACAATATGGTATATTAGAAAACACTCAAACGTCAAATAATAGGCAGAATTATATATCGACATTCTCTTAGCCTATTGTTAACTGACTGATCATACTATAATGCTTAACTTTATTATACGTTTACAAAATTGTTGCACATTCTGTGGTATTTGTTGGGGCTATTGCCTTCTGCAATTCGCCCCATAGGTTACATAATATACATATACCGAAGAATAAAGTCCGTTAGTGTAATTAACCACTTTGCATCCAGATTCTGCATTCTCAAACAAAAAAGTTCCACTCGCATGTTTTTAGTATTAATGCGCACACACAGTTTACAGCGCGCGTTCCATCAATGGCAACGTCTTTTCACGGTGGCATTAGCACCCGAGTTTCACGCAGTCCTCATGGAAAGTGTATACAGTGACGAAATATCGGTTAAATACTGAACTATCTACACTTAACCGATTCAGCGCATTTATTTTCTTTCGTTTTAAGAAATCAACTGCGTTAGCGATATGGGCGACAACATTTAATTACCACGCGCTACATTTTTTACTGTCAAGTAAACATCTCAATGTTCTCTGCGCTACAAAGTTTTTATATGACAATTCGTCCGTGCTTTTCATACCAGTTTTGAACTTTTTCCTTACACACAAAATAAATGTTGTGGTTCTCACTTTCACAGCAGCTAAGTATACGCCATGCATGTAGTAACATTCGGATAAGCGACTTCACATTGTTATATGCCATTCAAATTTACTAAGATAAAATAATGTGATCATTTCTCTAAACTTAACTTAGATTTTAAACTGTAATGCAGTATTTAACGTAAATGGATAAATAAACAAGCGAGTTAATAATTATTTTCATTAATTATAATAAACAAATAATGTGTTAAACATAATAATGCCTTTTTGTAAACAGACTGTTAATTCAAGTTAAAACAAATGCTGTTATTCAAAATAAAGGTTTGATGTGCCAATATTTGTCGATAAAAAATCCCAATTCGGTCCACTTTGTCGGTCCACTTTGTCGATAAAATATTCTCTATTTGACCAGAGTCCTTTTCCCAGAGTGGCCAGGGACACCCCTGTATATTAAAGTGAACTATCTAGCTGTGGCTAACTGAAATTCTGTTTTAAAGGACATATTTTTAGAACTTCAGAGATGAGCATAGTTGATAGCTTAATATCTCATACAAGTTTGTGTATTTTTAACTATTTTTATGCCGGCTTGATCTTCCAAGCAGATATCATTACACTCTTCAAATTATGTGTAAAATCCGAGTGTTTCATATGTTGGTTTGCAAGAACCAAACTATAAAAGCGCTTTATAAACTTCATATGTTGTCTTAGTTAGTATTTGCATTTTAGGGGTTTTCCAAACGATAACGATATTGGTCTTGCCTGATTTTATTGGAATTTGAACTTCATTGTATTCATGTTCATGAGAATTAAATGGATTTCTTTTATGGACAATCTGTTCTGTCAACGTTTCGCAGTAATGAATTGGCACGTACGACAATGACTTGTTTTAAAAAGCAGCATTTACTTTTAACCCTAATAGCTTCATAATATATAATCTTGACAGCATGTCACCCTTCCTTAATTCCATCTGTTTTATTCAACAAAGGTGATTGGTTGGCATCACGGTGTATAGTGTTTTTACGACCACGCAATTTGAGCAAAATCGCCCCACCAGTACTTTCAGTTCTTTGATTTTCTTTGTCCGTCATGATTTATACTTATATTATTTATTACTTTATTGAGAAGTGCGAGTGACGTCATAACATGTACCAATACGGTGAATTAGTCGTTTGGCGTCTTGGCGTACGTTTGGTCACTCATTGACAAGGATCTAGTAAAACTGACTAAGATACCTAATTTAATTGACTTACGGACAACGAATTCTTGACTTATGAAAAACAAAAATCTTAGATAAATGATACATTTTATGATAAAGACTCAGAGGAATGTTACATATGTAGATGAACGATTTGAAGTTATGAATGTCAGATTATTGCAAAACGTTAAAGGATTTAATTTGACGAAATGTGCAGTCAATGAGCTTTGTTATGTTTAACAACTTTAATATTTCTTTAATTTTTATTGTTTTTGCCTGTGATGTTGGCACCGTCTGAAGACCACCAGACGGACCGGCATCACAACATTTACTGTAATAAAAAAGACAAAAAACAATACAAAGTAAAATGATTATCTACAATAATACGTTGTCAATAACACACGTCCATGCATTTGATTCAACGTTCACTGAGTTTGTCGTAATCAGAAACATTTTTCACGGGCTGCGTACGGATACAAGATGCGACGTTGTTATCATTTGAATTCTCTCCGTTGCCAAGGTGACTGTGTTATTTGAACATGATTGGATCCGATGCTGCGGAGAAATGGATACTTTCATACTCATCACTCATCACATCTGTGTTATAGTAATCGGGGTCTTCGCCGGTGTCTGTGCTTGTAAAATACACCGTGTTCATTACCGTGCTACTTGATGTCATATGGTCATGTATTCCTAACTGTGTATGACCACCGATACAGTGTGTATTTCCAATTGCGTAGTTGTGCATGTGTGTATCATAGGAAGAGGATACATCATGATTCAAATCACAAATCGTGTCTCGAATGCCATCTTGTATTGTGCAATACGGATCAACATGATCCTCTGTTTCACCTTCACACTTTAAAACTTCACCAGAGACAACTGGTGTATCTGACGAATATGTGGCATAAATCTCGGGGTGGGAATGGACTCTGCCGCTTTTGGCGTCACGTGACTGTGAATTTCTGAAAACTAATCTATGATAAAACATTCATAGTGTACGATCACATATACATATTTAGTCATGTGTGCATATTAACGTGTATATCGTGTACCATTAATATATGTGTTTTTTTTTCAAATTATACTTATGCTACGAATAACTATCCATTGTCAATATACTAAGTATTTTCCAAACTATAGTGCACCAGGATGCTCGTTCGTGAAATATTGAGTAGTTGTTCAGCCTTAAGAGCATAGTTATAGAACTACATTATATGTATAGACAAGTATTACTGTAGTTAATATTACCTTCGTACATAAACAGGTATTCCAACGATGAAAACAAGTCCACTGAGTGATAAACCAACTCCCAAACCTATCGCTAACCTTAAATCTAGAAAATTAAGTACACCATTAAACAAAAATAATCTGGTCCAATAAACACAAATTAAATAATATATCGGTTCTTTATTATCATTTGAACACTTTTTTTTAACTGGTCAGTGATTATCAGGTTTGCAAAAAAAGATCGCCGAACATTTTGTTAAACATGTAGGTATTTGAAGTCTTTAATTACATTCACCGGTTTGTGTTTAAATACCTTGTATTACATCTGTTTGTTCTAACTTTGAGTAAACAAGAACAATACATTACGATATATAAATATTCGTCAATAATGTACTTTGCATTATTACCTCGTGGGTCTGACACATTTTGTTCTACTGTTGTTTGTTCGTCTGCTGTTGATACCACATGATAAGGGGCTGAGGTAGTTTTCGTTTGTATGCAATCTACAAAACACGTCATAAGTTATAAGTGTTTGATTTAAAGTGTTAACATTTTTACTTAAACACGTTTAATGACCACCTTTTTAATTGAATAATTATGAACAAAAAATGTATTACTCTTAGTAATTCTAGGAGCTATTGTTGCAGATGTTTATGTATATGATATATAATTTATAAAATTGCATCAGTCTACATCAATAGAGACACGGTGTATTTAATTTCAGCATAGCCCGTACAAATTGTTACCTAACGATTGAGCACATTACGACACAATGATTTGTTTAGGAGCAATGCCTGACCTGCAATTCCGCCCGCGGGATAGTCATCTTAAAGAAAATAATTAGTGATTATGTTAGTGACAGTGTGTGCTAAATACGTGGGAATGTAACATGTAAAACAACTATTCACATTTCACAGCACGTCATTTGCTTGTAACAGGTCTGCTTTTGGGGATCAAAACAAACGTTAACTTAAAAAGCAAGCACTAGGTACGGCTTGTCTTTTAACAGAAACTACAATAAATTAACATTTCAATTTATAAATTGATTTCTAATTGCGCTGCACTACAATATTCGGATTGGACCGAACTTCCCTCCTAAACCATACAAGACAACCAATTGTGGTGTGAGGCCTTTAAATGCGCAGCACAGCACTTAGATACCACATTATTAATATAAAGACTAACCCTGCAATATTGAGATAGGATAAATGTGATGTTCAACTATGAGAAATACTAATGTTGACATGTAAAAGAAATATACTTACTGATAACACACACTGAATAATGTTTCATGTTGCAGTCATTGACAAACTGGAAATCACCATTAACGTCCAACAAGCCGCATCTGGACACAGTCGGTAAGCTCCAGTTCAAATCCGTGTTGTTTGTTGCTTAATAGAAAGTGTACACAAATGTTTACCATTTGTGTTTTACTCCTCAAAAATCCCCTTCTTGTAGCATCACAGAATGAGGCTTTATATTTACCACCGGTACGTACGTCTGTCCGTATGACCATGAGTCCGTGTGTCCGTCTGCCCAACCGAATCTTGATCCTGTTATAACTCAGTAAGTATTAAAGCAATTACAGTTCCCTATGTAGATCGGACAAATATGTGGTTGCTACGGTTACGGAAATAATTAAAATCTAAAACCAGAATATCTTGATAACTCAAAAAGCTAGGTTGATGACACTATATATTCACAAAGGGTTATTTTGGGAACATGAATTTGTGTTTTTGTGTCAGACACAAAATGCGGTTACTAGGGTTACAGATACTAGTGTTACATAACTAATTGAGAAAAGTTCCAGTTCTAGGTCTGACAAATATGTGGTTGCTACGGTTACTGAAATAATTATAATCTAAAACCAGAATCCTGTGATAACTCAAAAAGCTAGTTTAATGACACTTGATATTTGGACAGAGTGTTATATTGGGAACATGCATTTGTTTGTTGTTTTTTTTTTCAGACAAACAAAATGCGGTAACTTTGGTTACAGATACTATTGTTACATAACTTATTAAGAAAATAAATGTGGATCCTGCGATAACTATAAACTATGAATGTTCGTAAGGAAGGTTGATAAAACTTGGTATGTAGATTGGGCCATATGTATAATAATATTTGTGCCTTAACTTAATCCGTCTGTCTGTGTGTCTGTACTTTTTTTCCGAAAAAAATCTGAATCCTGCATGAACTTAAAAAGAACTTGATGAAACCCAATGTGTAGATAAAGGGCCATGTGAGAAAAATGTTTGGTCAGACACAACTTGTGGTCGATATGATTACTTAAATAATGAAGAACTAGATTATGGGTTCTGGATTCTACAACAACTCAAAAAGTACTTATGATAGGTAAAGTAAACTCTGAGGAACATATGGTGAAATGCAAGTTTAACCTCAAAATTGTAGTTGTATAAAATGTAATTAACAACATCTTCATCCTACCATAACTAGAAAGTACTTGAGCTAGGTTATTAAAACATATGGACATCCTGTATTAACTCCGTCAACATAAACCATTTAAAGAAGTGATTATTATTATGTGACAAATCTATTGTTCAATATACTTTTATACTTTATAATGCTTTGTAGTCAAACGGCCATTCGCTTATTATTACCATCACAAATTTGTTTCGATAATCAAATTAAAAACAAGGATATACATTTACAATACCTGAAAAAGTAAAATTTGCGACGCTGTAGGCACTATTCAGCCAGTAGTCTCCGCGTGTTAAATTGTGAAAATCACTGTACATGTGCAAATCTTTGCAGGACTTTTTGTGTGTCCATAGCCCAGTCTTTAAACAACTGATGTCTGCAAATGTAAACGCAACACTGCAATATACATATATATACGAACCAGGATATACAGTCCAAACTGAGAACAGCGGTCAGTCAAGGGAAATGACCAAAGTGACCGTTGTAGACAGGTGGCCGTTGTTCTAAGATGACCACTTTTAAGATCGTTGGTCAGTTGGTAGTATTGCTAGGTCGCTACCCCACCCAGTCGTTTCGTAAATATAGTAATTTAAACAAAGTTTGATTGCCGATAAATTAGTATAACATAAATTATTTCTAGTGAATACTACCAATTATTATCTTATAAATTAATTTATAAATTAATACCTATTCTTAAACATATGAGTTTATCAACGATAAAAATGTTGTTTACTCATGCATCTCTTTAATTCCGTAAATCCGACATTTCGTATTACGTTCATTGGGAGATATGTGGCGTGTTCTGAGAAAACTGGGCAAAATGCTTGTGCGTAAATTGTCATCCCAGATTAGCCTGTGCAGTCCGCACAGGCTAATCAGGGACGACAATTTCCGCTTTTATGGAATTTTTGGTTTAAATGATGTCTCTTCTTAACGAAAATCTAGTTTAAGCGGAAAGTGTCGTCCCTGATTAGCCTGTGCGGACTGCACAGGCTAATCTGGGATGACACTTTACGCACATGCATTTTGCCCAGTTTTGTCAGAACACGCCACATATTTTTACCTAACGGTCGTCATGTTTCAATGACGTCACGTCCGCAAAAGTAATAGCGCATCGCTGTTATAAACCGAAAGTACGGCATAACGTTATCGTTCTCATGCAAAGAATCCAACAGTTTTAATATTTATTAGTACACAAACATCATTTTTATTTAACACATCTAAGCACAATTCATCTTTAAATCATTGTCATACATCGGTTTTCGGGACATTCCGATAACCAGTGGTGCTAGCTTATCCCCTGGAAACTGAAAATGGCATTTGAATAACAGACGTTTTACATGACAAAATGTCCGCTTCCATAAATGCTGAAAGTTTGTTACAAAAATTGCAATTCGATGACGGTTGTGCCACAATAAACGATTACTAATCCTGTTATGACCTTCTTATAATAACACACGATAGCTAAGTGTTGTTGTTCACACCTTATCAGCAATAAAGATCTATTGATTTTGTCACTCGCTATTACTTTGGCGTTATGACTGGGCCGCTCATTGCTACAAATACACATTGTTATTGTTACTTGCGCATATTTCATGCAATCAGAAATTAAATCGTCGCTAATATGTTATTTGTTTTCTCTTAGCGGGCCGCTTTTATCATATCAAAGGCAGTTACCGCAAGCAGATTCTTTACCCGAAAAATAGACGCACAATAGACGCTATGACGTCAAAGTTAAAATACAACAACGCAGATTCATTTATGTGTTTACCTTTCGCAACTCGAAACAACTGACCCGTGACCGTTGTTTTGAGGTCAAAAAATGACTTTGGGAGTGACATATACTGGCCGTTGGCCGTTATGGACGATTGACCGTTATTCCCAAGTGTAATATAGAGTGATTTTCGTCGGGGGGAGTCCAGACCGACCGTTGTCTGTAGGTGACCGTTATGTTGAGTTGACCGCTAGGTCAGTTTTGACTGTATTTCAATTTTGAACCAGGGTAGCAACGGTTTCGAAAAAAAACTTTAAAAGTTTAAACTCACATTACAGGTTTTGAACTTTTAACATATTCATACCTATCCGTCCATGTTCACAACAAAAGTACTTCCTCTCTGTTGTGCAGTTCCCGATCTGAACACCACCAATCTGTTCATTAGCCCCAATCGTAATGTACTCGCACCAATAGGGAGAGGCATTTCCTATAAATGTGCATAGTATAATTTTTTTTAATTTGTTTCCTAAAAATATTTCTGAAAATTGTATAGCCTTAAAAATCGTATTACTTTGATCAATCAGTGAAGTTCGTGTTGAAATAAAAACAAACGTATTACGCAACTCGTTTTCCGATTTCGTATTTCCATATGAGCCGGACTACGTTTACTGCATAATGTTGTAGATATGAAGCATGTAGAAAAATGTAATTACTTGTTCTATTATTAACATCGTCTTCTACAAGACAATGAACATTGTCGGAATTCAGATAATACAAATGTGTGGGTGCTATTATAAAAACATATATACTATTAAGCTATTTCCAATCAGCGTTATATTTACTTAAGAAAAGAACATAAAGTAAACCATTGCTTACAAAGAGCTTTATATTTGATATGTTTATAGATAATATGGATGCTGTAGTGTTAATGTCTACCTCCTATTTGGAAAAGCAGTTTCATAGTAAAGTGTACCTATTGTAGGTTTCAATGCTGCATAGTCGGATGTCCAAAATGATGATACGCTAAGGTAGCGAACGACTCTCTTCGGAATGTAAACGTTACTAGTCGGATTCCCACCCAATGACTGACAGTGCTTCATAGCATCAATCCATTTCATTGGTGGCAGTACGCACATTTTTGTACCTAAGACATAAACATGAAATCAGATAATTGCGTCAAAAAGATGTTGCAATGGCTTAAACGGCGGTGAATTTAAAAACAAGTCGATCATAAAGATTATTTATATTGAAAGAAAGACTACATGAGATAAAGGCCTTTAACAGCATGGATTTTAGCCATCATAGTTATAGATATTGTAGTTTGTTGTTTTAGGAGCAGAATATATGTATAAGTAGAAAAAAATATATTGCAAAAACGTATAAGACTTACTAGTTATTACTGAAATACGAATGTTTAAATAGCTTACCGTTTGCAGGCGCACCTATCCATATTAGAAATAAAAAAACAAGCAACATTACATTTGTCTTAACATAACTCATAAATGGCGCAATAGGATTATGTACGCGAGCAGCTTGTGATACACTGCTTAATCGCATTTAGCCGTATGGTGTTATCTTACAATATCAATCTTTATCGAATCATAAAATAGGAACAAACATTCATACGATGTCTAGAAGCATGTAAATTTTATAATGCTTAAGCGTAATCTTTATNACAGCATGGATTTTAGCCATCATAGTTATAGATATTGTAGTTTGTTGTTTTAGGAGCAGAATATATGTATAAGAAGAAAAAAATATATTGCAAAAACGTATAAGACTTACTAGTTATTACTGACATACGAATGTTCAAATAGCTTACCGTTTGCAAGCGCACCCATCCATATTAGAAATAAAAAAAAACAAGCAACATAACGTTTGTCTTAACATAACTCTGACATACATGGCGCAATAAACATTCTGTACTCGAGCAGCTAGTGATACATAGCTTTATCGCATTTAACCGTATGGTGTTATCTTGCAATATCAATCTTTATCGAATCATACAATAGGAACATTCATACGATGTCTAGAAGCATGTAAATTTTATAATGCTTAAGCGTAATCTGTATATCACGCGGTTTATGCGTCCTGTGTTTCAAATTGACAATTGCGATGAGACAGCATAAGACTGTTTACGAAAATGTTTCAGGTTTTATTGTTTGTGATGTATAGCAAATCGGTCAGTTGCTTCAAATTTAATATGAAAGGATTTTGTAAAAGGAATTTTATCAAGATGATGACTGGTTTTCTTAATATTCTTGTACTTTTCAATGACTTGTGTGTATTTACTAAACACATGACAACTTTTACCTAACATGGACTAAACTAGTTAACTGAACTGTCTCCCATTTACAATATCTTCTATTCGCTTAGTGATACACACACTGTCAAGTAGTTCGTTATCAGCAATGTTTACGAACGCGTGTGGGGTAATTCGTGTACGATTGCAATACATCACAGCGATAAAAACGATTGAGCAACACAAATCAGGGGGAAAATAATTACGAACAAGACAATATATATAAATGTATAGGAAGTCGAAAGATATCCAAAACATGCCACCAAACGCATTATAAACCTAATATGATTGATATAAATTTATGTTGTGATCAAGATACTACTTTTTTTAAACTATCATAAAAAATGCCAAAATGTACATGTATTATATTCAGTGTCATATCCAATAGGGATAATAGCAAATAGACACATACAAATCATCACTCTTTCCTGATATATATTTCGCCTAAATAGGCTTATTCAATGTTTCCTGTGTGTTTGCTTATTGACAACAATGTGCAATTGTTTTGTTGAGTAACATAAAGAACATGTAGTCCATTTATAAAGACATACTTTGAGAAAGCCTATTTATGCGAAATATATATGGAAAGAGTGATACAATTGATAAAACTGTGTTATTTAGCTTCTTAAGCGTTTTCATGGGATACTCTTTGTTTGACTGACTAATCGAGTAACGTTATTTTTCATATCTTACATACACCGTTTAATACAAGGGACTTTAAATCAAGCCTTTCAATATAATGGACGATGAATATTGAACATGCCTTTCTTTCATATATCAGCCTTTATTTGCTTAGTGAACAATCTCGCTCATTGGATAAAGTTACATGCATAAATGGTACTCACACACGGATTGATTGTTTATGTCTACTTTATTTTAAACATCAGGAATTAATTTTAAAAAATCTACTTACACTCACTTGAAGTTTGTTATTATTAATAAATTAATGTGATAAACATAAATTAATACAACCGGCGTACATCCGCTATCTGTCTTATCATTATATTCCATATATGTGTTTTTCGTTATTATGTAGCTCGTTATTGAGAACGCGTCAAGTTTGATAAGGTGGTCTTCATTAATTACCTGTATCTTTGGCTGCTGAAAATGGCTGTTGATAAGAAAATGGTATAGCAATAGTTAATTGTTAATAATTGTTTTATGCATTTTATGAAAGATATTCTTTTTTAAAGGAGGATTAATTTTACAGGTATGTAAGAAAATCGAAATCTTATCGGAACCCGTCTTTGATCACTCGCTATCTTATTGTAGAATGACAAACGCCACCCTCAGCGTAATTATATGACAGACTTCCACGGATAACCCTTCGACATGATACTAAAATTTAACATATTTTTCAAACTTTTGTACTGTCTTTTAACGTCTTGATATTTACTACTATCGTATTCGAGTATTGTCCTATTCGTGTGCATAACATGATCAAGTTTGCGATATAAACTAAAATGTACAATTTGTTCCTAATGCACATATGATATTTTATAACGATAAAAAAAAGAAATTGTAAATTTAATTAATCTTCAAAAAAAGTCTGATATTCAATGATTTTATTTTTATTTTCATTCATTGCGAATTTTTTTACCAATAACATTCACAGTTAATTTATTTCAATGAGTATTTTAAACTACTTTTACAAAACGCATATAATCATACCAATAACATTACCTCTTTTCATAAAAATGAAAAGATTGCATAAGAATTTGCGTTTTTCGCTTACTCACATGTCGTCAACAAAATTCAGTGGAGTATCGAATATAATCCCTTATTATAGACTCTAATACAAACCAATTTCATTTCCATTTTTCCTTCAGTAGACAAGATGTATTGTTCAACTAGTCAACTATTTGTTAACTTTGTGAAAAGTGTGTCACATTAGTCTATTGTTTAAATAATAATAATATTAATTGCTTAGTTACTTATTTTTTCAATAAATAACATAGAAATATTATTGCATCAATAACAACATTCCTATAACAAGTTAAAATAAAAACTAGCTCCTACTTTATTCTGCGAATAAGACTGAAGCTCGATCGGTCATTGTCGACTCGGGTACTACTTAAAAGTACCCCGGATACTCTTTAGTATACTATAATGTTCACTGAAAACGGAAAATATACTAAAACGTACCCAGGAATACTAACGCTAAATAAGTCGTTGTCGGCTCTTTTTTCCAAATAAATTATGTTAATATTTATGTCAATAATCTGTGGAATGGCCTCTATTATATCGAAACTCATTCGCAAAAAAACATGTCGAGGCAGGTTTTGTTTAAGAACTCCTCGACTAACCAAAATAATACCGTTTTACGGTATTCGGTAGCGCGTTGTACGACATCGGATTTCGGGCGGGAATAAAACTCGGTTACAGTCTAATATTGGCCGGGTGTCTTTAAACGTATTTTCCGTACCCGGGGTACATTGTAGTTATACTTAAGAGTACCCGGAGTACTTTTAGGTCGTACCCGAACCGACAATGACAATTGAGCATGTGTGGACAGCAAGAAACTATCGATTACTTTATGCAGACACCACAGGTTGGTAACACAGCTTAAAGTACTGACATTCAAATTGATTCGCACATATGAACGTATGGGTTCTCATAATAATTTGAATCTTGTGTATATATGTATTTAAATATTTTGTAATGTTTACGTTATTAATGGAATTGAAATGAAATTAATGAAGTCAAAATACAAACAAACACGCAACAAAACACATTAAGTATATTAAATGAACCTCATATAACAGGACATGCACAATACCACGCGACGGGCGGTTTGGAACGGACACATACTAAATCAATAAAAATCTTCCGACAAAACTTTTTCTTAAAAAATACATAGTCGAACTAACTTTTTTTTAAAGAAGACGTACGTTTTGTCGGAAGATTTTTATTGATTTAGTATGAGTATGCATTATAATAAACATGTTTATAAAAATAAGGGCTGCAGCTGTATGTTTAAAAAAAAAAGTCACAACGGATAGTCGAATGATTGAGCCATTGCCATCGAGCGCCTGTGATCGAATGAGGTCAGAGATTACCTTGTGACGTTTTAGTCCGAAAAAAACACGTGTTTGCTGTTATCACAAACGTGTAAAATATTAAGAACACATGGATCGAATGTGCACATTTATTATCAAAAATTCAAGGTAATTTTTGTCTCCAATTTTAAAGACGCATCGTCATTTATCTCTGTGACGAATGTATGTAATTAATATGCGTTTTTATTCCAAAAAATGTGGTTAGTTCTATGGAGAAATATTTTGTATTTACCTTGTTATGGCTTCGGATGTACGACGATTCCGGACAAACTTTTTTACGTTGAAGAGAATACTCGATTTTGCAATTATAAATTAACTGGTTCCGATTCATCATTTAGTATCAATGTCATCACTTTTACCGATTTTCAATTAGCGTAAGTAGTCAGTTCACCTCTTACGATTTGAAAAGGGCAGGGTGTCTGGTAGTCTAGTCCATATAAACGGACTCCCTGACTCCTGAGAGCCTTTGATCATTTTTGCTTTGACGGCTCTGGGAGTCCATATGCACCTGTTCATAAACATGGGTGCAGTTCAGCGCAGAGAATCCGTGCGCTTCACTAAACAGACGTTGTTCGAGACAAATTGAGGAAAATAATGAATAAACTTCATAAACATGTTAAATTTACCTGAATGGCAACCTACGGACTTTATCCTGTGCATGCACCCTAAAAAACACAACGATGTTTCAACACTCTATTCTCGTTGACATTTTTATGTTTTGAAATTTACAACAGTTTATTTTGTGACAAATAATTTACACCGTCGTCGACTTAGGCTACATCACATAACCCGATGTTCAAAATATTGGTGTACTGCGACAACAACACTTTTTAAGTCGTCAACAAAATAATAGTTTCCAGTATGGTGGATAGAGCGTACCAAAGAAGAACGAAGTCAATAAAAGCAATTATTTCTTGCTTTAATGGTACCATTTGGATGAGTTTGTGGTTTAGACAGGTAAACTTTGATAAGTTCTTGCAGTTTCAGTGTTCCTTAACCCTTGCATTGTTGATTAAATTTTGCACCCATGTTTATGAAGGGGTGCATATGGACTCCCAGAGCCGTCAAAGCAAAAATTATCATAGGCTCTCAGGGAGTCCGTTTATATGGACTAAGACGTTGGGAAATATCGGACAAAGACAGGAGATTGTTTAAATATAAAAACAAGGTTCCAAAAGGAAAAGGCATGGACTTCAACGAGTGTGAAATACAGCGCGTGCTCCTCCAACTTCAAAGCGGTCACTGTCGACTCCGCGAAC